>OMKZ01051206.1:0-19820 GCA_900302535.1 Neoniphon sammara | reverse complement strand
TACCTCATAATAATTATATTATATTATATTATATTATATTATATTATATTATATTATATTATATTATATTATATTATATTATATTATATTATATTATATTATATTATAATTATGTAAATGGAAAATAGAAGGAAGAGCCTTAAAGGAATAAGAAGAAAGCATGAATGAACTTAGAGAAACGGGACAGACTCTGATGGGCTGAGAGCCCGTGAGGAGCAGGAAAGCTGCTGATAGGCTGAAGAGAAGCAAAGGTGGAGACTTGAATGAAACAATGGACAGTGCAGGTAGTCTCCCTGCTTGAATTTACGTTAAAACTCAATTTTAATAAAAAAAATTACATATTTTAGTTATCTCTTAAAACATTTTAAGGAAGTTTTTTTGTCACTTAAACCCTGTTGACTGCCATTCGTTTAGTTACCTCCTTTCTCAGACAATTAGCCACAACTCTGACCACAGGGATAATGTTCCTGTATCAATAATGTGTCAATAAATCCAAGCTGTCCCTTAAATATTCACATCAAATGAATCTTGATAAGCATTGAAACCATTTAAACCAACAAACAACACCCAGACAAATTACTTTTTAGCATGTCATTTGCACAAGGGGGAAGCTTGTACTGCAAATTAATCAGATTATGCTCCAATCTGTAAGGGAACAGAGGGAATCAAACCACAGATGTGTTACTGCTAATTGACATGATAATGAAAACTAACATTTTTCTTTATACGTTTTTTTAAAATGCTATCAACCTGCCCAGGGCCAACAGATGAAAATTAACCTGTATGGCTGAATCCGGCACATTTACATGATGGACTTAGGCGCTCATGTTCATTAATGTGCATCGTCCCTTCTTAAATAAATAAACAGAAACAGAAACTTTGTCTGTACTGGGAAAATTATGTGTTTTAAGACTAAGTTATTATAGTTTTTGTGCCAAGGAAAATAGTTGATGCAGGAACACAACTTCACACAAACATACACATACATGCGCAGGATTGCACACACAGTTTTTTGCTCTCAGTGCCAAGGAGCATCCACGATGCAGGCTTCATACAAACACTCTGATAAACATACACCCACAGACATTTTGATTTCCAAGCATTAATGCAAATTTTACTTTGGATGGTGAATTATTCCTACAGGTCAATTTATAACCAGCAGTTCCCTACACAGCACAGCTACTGTCTGCCAGTGGTGGAAGAAGTACTCAAGCATTACACATAAGTAAAAGTATCAATACCCTAACAAAAAACGACTCTAGTAAAAGTTAAAGTACTACAAAGTGTGTAAGCACTATACCTTAAATGTACTTAAGGTATTACTAGTAAAAGTACTTATATTCAGTACCCATATGTAGCAGAGCCTATAACACGTTACACTTTTTTGTTTCATGCTGAACATCACTTGAATTGAATGTGTGTGCCCATGTAATTCCAATTAGTATTATTAATGCCCCACAATATCATGTAAGGCCAGCTGTCAGGTCGTGTGCGAAGAGTGCAGAAGAATTGAAGGAACCTGACAACATAGTCCACCACACTCACCAACATGGCACTTCCAAAAGACGCAAAGCAAGAATTTTACAGGTTCAGAAACTGAGGCACTAGTGTCTGCATTGATGAAAACAAAAGCCATCATTTTCCAGAGCATCAAAGGCAGTAAAATAGAACCAGACAAACCACAGGAATGACAAAAAACCCATTTTTTTTGGAGGACACACACACACACACACACACACAAATCATGGCAATGTTCAACCAATCCAAATCTACATGGCCAATGAAATGGCAGCAGAGTGAGGACTTAAGAGTTTTATTTTACTGTAGATATTTACAGGTGTAACTTAGCTGTCTTATTATTTTTGGGAGGGACAGAAAAAGCCAAAGTGTGAATGAATTTTTGTGTTAACGGCCACTAAGTGGAGCCTTTATTTTTAAAGTGTGCTGCAGGCAGAAAGCACAGGGGAAAAAGTACTTTTACCAAAATACACTGAAATAAGCACCTTTTCACATCTAAAGGCATATTTAATTAATTGCCACATTTTGTTATTGTTAATAAGCTTTTTTAATTAGGATATGTACAAAGTACTTAACCAGACTATTTAGGAGAAATTCAACACTACATGAGCAAGAAGAAGGGGAGTCTAAAACCCAAAGGCCTCCCTCATCATACCAGAACCCTTGAGTGCCGTATCATTTACCTGACATACACCCCGCTGCTTTTTGCTCGGCTTTTTTGGCTTTTCTATGGGTTGTATGGAAAACTACATTCATTTTGACTAGAAAATATGATTTCACTCAAAATAGCTCCATAAAACCACAATTCAACACCAAACCCATGTGTGCTCTATTGGTATCTCCTGCCTTGTGAGTTTTCAAGTCAAAATACGTTCCAGAATTTGAAATTTATCCACTTTTGAGGGATTGCAGGCGGCCTCTTCTGTATCGGCAATTAGGATGTTTTCCCATTTCCGATTTACCAAAATAATACATTGTATAGATTCTCACATTTTCATCGTAATATCGAACTGTCATAATGCCTATTTATTTAGTTTACCATGTAGTCATATTTTGGTTCATATAATCAAATAAACAGCACATCAGTTCAGTATCATTGTAGCTGCGGTTTATTGTGCTTTTTTATTTTCTTTGGGGTTTTTTTTGTTTTGTTTGTTTGCTGTTTTTTTTTTTGCAAAATGGCAGTTGGAAACTACTTTGATGACGAGAATTGATGCCATTGGCCAGAATACTATAGTGAAGGATACGTGACACAAATCTTCTGAATGGGCACGACTCCTCTGTGAACGGTTCTTGCATAAGGCCCATTGAGATCTAATAAGTTAAATTTCCTGATTCACAGTGGTTAAATGTTCAGTTGTTCACTTGCTTGATTGGTTGCCCATTTCAGTGGGCCAATTTTATATCAGATTGTATACATTCAGTTCTAAACTGACTGCTAATCTGCTTCATATTTTGCCTTTTTCGCCTATGAAGCAGCCTTTGTGCTCTCTAAAATTTGGTCATGTTGAGGTCCTCCAGGCCTTGCCACTAATATGACAAAATCTCAGTAGGACTCTAGCCTAAGATGTCACGGGTATGGTATGCATCACAAAAGCACCAAAAAACTGCCAGTACACCAAAGCTGTCCTGTCTTATTTGCTTTGAAAAAATCTAGCCTCAGTAGTTAAAGGTTCCAGGGCAAACTGTTTGGGTTGGACAATGTGAAAGAAGAGAGACAGTCCAACATAGTCAGCCAGTTTGGGTTCAGGGAAGAGGATTAATTAGGTTTAATTCAGAACTGTTGCAACCTCTGGAGGCGCTTGATCAGCAAAACAAGGAGGAGAGGTGACTTTAAAACAGCCCCTGAAGGTTGAGGCTTTCAACTGTGGCACGGTGACAATAGATCATCTTCTTTCAGATCACATTACATGACTTTTAAGAGACACACATCCATACATAGTAGACAGAAAAGAAGCCACACAAGTGTAATCCCACAGATAAATTTCAAAATGCAAACATCTACTTAGCAGCAACTGAGGAAACGGGAGGAAACAGATATCATTTGTCATTCAGCCTTTCACATCTATCATGTTTATTACAGTGATAAATTGTAACGCTTAATGGTAAATGTCATGGAATGGAAAATTCTAATAACAGAGGAATCAGTCATCTGTGGAAAGAAAAGTAGAAACCTCATATGCAACACATCTCAATGGCGTGTTATTACCTTTTCTGCTCCCAGAAGCTGTTCGGCTGTTATATCCAGCAAAACTCCCCGGTCTGAATTACCTGTGACACTGTTCAACATACTACGGAGCACATGAACAATCCTGGCATCCTGACCCCTCAAAAGGGCTGCAGAGGTTCAACAGCTGGTGTGGCAGAGAGGTCACAGAGGGAGATCAACCTCCCGTGGCTTCCGGAGTTCATAATTAACACATCTCCACCTGGTACATTCTCCCTCTTTTACGCCATCAGACCACAAGGCTTTGAAAGCTCCAGAGCGCTTTGGCAGATCAAAGCTGCGAAAACAGGCTCCCTCAGACAGAAAGACATCAACCCAATTACCTTTTTAATATCCACTCTACACATGTTACCAATTAGAATAGGCTGGGATTGCTCCTGGTGTAAGAAGAAACAAAATAATAAGAGCTTAAGAGGCTGTATTTGGGAGAATCCATTGCTCATTATAATAGTGGGTATTAAATCATTTTGTATTTCACAAAAATTCAATTTCATTAATTTAGTGCTGTGGAAATATACAGTATATAATTCTAATTCTGATTTATTTTGTGTCAGAAAACGGTATATAATGATGACAAATGATGAAGCCATACCAACACATCAGAAAAGCTGGAGAAGATGCTGCATTTTGCATTTTCAGAGCCAACCTGAAAGGATCCTTTTCTGTTCTAGGCATCTTGCCATCTGTGAACAAATTGCTTTCCATTTCCATTTCCAGCATGGGTAACAATAATGGTTGGGCTAAAAAATGTACAGAGCAAATGACAAAATGTGTGTGGGGTAAAAATGTTAACAATACCTGTGCAGTGAATGGAAATGCCACACCAATATACAACAGGGGAAATTAACGACTGAGGAAGAGAGGATGGGAAAATATAAGTCATGCCAGTGTTCCATGTTGACAGTCTGTCTATGATCTGGGATGATTAGCAGGACTCTCTGTCTCTGAGGAGCTAAGCCCTCATAAAGCCCTTCACTCTCACTACTCCCTCCTGCACTGAGCCTCTCTGGGGAAGAAGAAATCACTCAGTCTGCTAGAGATGTGCCAGTGTGCGATCTGTATGTGAGAAATGGATTTTGAATATTTGGATCAGAAGAGGCTTCTGGGTGGAGTAATGCCTGATAACACTGTCACTAAGGTAATCACCCATGACAAATTCTTCCTCTGCAGAGGGGGAAGCCACAGATGCTGAGAATAGAAAACTTTTTGGCTGATTCTGGGAACCTGTCAAATGCAGCAGTTAACAGTGGTGAGTTTGGTCTGATGAGATCCAGACCATACAGACAGACTGTCTCTGGAACCTTCTGGTGCCAATTGGTCAATGTCAGATCAGCAGACCCAGGAAATCTAAAGACTCTAGGAAGCCAAATCTATTTTGCTAGGTTCTCTTTAGGCTGTAGCAATCCCCTGCTCTCTTAGTTATATGTTTACATTGCTGATATTGTACTTCTCTCTCAAAATGCATGTATTCCTGCTTATAAATTAATTGCCCTATATAGTATTTGAGTGGCTTTGTAAATCATTTAAAGGAGCCAGATAAATGAAAATCACCAGGAGTGCTAATGAACTAATTAATAACACTGCAACAGAGCATGCTGGAGATGCTATTGTGCTGTGCTTCCTGCATGAATTGGCCAGAGAATGGGCAGGCGTGATGGTACCCGGGCTTCAAATCTGACTGGAAACCCCTAAAGTGCATCTCGGAAAATGCACAACGATGATCTGTCAATGGCTGGGGAATATTAACTGTACTTTAAAACTGTAAAAGTTTTTTCTATGCTCTAGTTAAATGTGCTGTAAAGTAATCCTGTGTAGTAACAGGATTTAGGAGTAGGTTTGGGAAGGAAAAGGTATTTTAAGAGTTGGAATGTCAAGGTGTGTTAGCTTTAAATTTTGTTCAACAAAACAGTTGAACACCAGTTTCAACACACCAGTATGAAATTACTATATACTATATACTATACCAGTGTGTATGCAAAACATGACCTAGACACCCAGATACTGTTTGTAGGTGATAATAGCTCTTTTGAAATAATGATGAGTAGGTGCTGCTAAGTGGATGCTTCCATGTTTTGTTTTGTTTTTGTTTTGTTTTATAATAATTAATAATATTGATATGGGACAATTCACAAGAATAATTTGCCTTGTCCTTGTCCTTCTCTGTAAGCGGGATGGATGGATGGATGGATGGATGCCATGGCTATTCTATAATGGGTCTGTCTTTGATTGGCCACCCCATTCAAACACATCACTGACTAGAAGACAAGCTGCCTGAGGTTCCATCAACGCCTTCGATTTCTCTTGACAAGCCAAGAGGCACATGACTATTTTCAGTAAAATTTTTAAAGGAGATGCCAGACACAATGTCATCTTAATTTTGTTTTTGTTTAAGATAAGTTAATTTAAGTTTTTGATTACTGCACTTTAAGTTTTTTTTTACATGATTTACAAGCATAATTGTAAATTGACTGATTGATTCTGGACGCTATTATGCCTTAATCCAATTAGTGCCCCAATGTCATGTTTCCAATTCAATATTTGAGCATTGTTGCTGCAAACAAAACAAAATAAAAAGAGCTCCAGAGTGCATGAAAAGGTACACCAAAAATTATCATGCCCACAGTCTCACCTTAGTTAATGCTTTGTATTGTGCCATTTCTGTTAGTGTTTCACTGGTCAAACACTAAGCATTTGTTTTCTTGTATGGGTCCTGGTCCTTGTGAAATCAGTGTAAAAACCTAAATACTGCTTATGTGTTGGGGACTCAAATTACATGAAGATTACATTTCTCCACCACAAAAAGGATTATGTATCAATAGCACGAATTGGATTACATGAAAATAGCAAGAATTGGATTATATGACAATGGCATAAATTGGATTACGTGGTGACAGCGCAAAATGAACAGGCTGTTTATCATGTAAAAAAGGTTAGCTAATTAAAGTTTTGAGTTATGGTTAGGGTTAAAGGTTTAGCCCACTACAACTTTGGTTCAACAACTAACGGCTTGGGTATGGTTAGGATAAAGTTTAGGTATAGGCTTAAAACTTAAGTAGAACGATTGATCCTGTCTGTATCATATTTTCAAATGAAAATTTAATGGTGTTAACTTTTTGTTTTGTTCTGGGCATGTCTTGCATATTCCATTCATATTTTCCACAGGGATTCTGGACCACACACCAAATGGTGGAAGAGCTAACTCATAGTATACAACACTACAGACTTTGGTTTTCTATATGTTCTTAACAGTTCCACCTGTAATCAAAGAATACCTCTGTAACTATGTGTTGATTCATGCCACGCTCAGATAAACAAAGAATAGCATCACCTCTCAGTGAAGAGAGTGAGCATTGACTGGCTGTGGGAAGATGCATTTTGCATTTAGGCTGGGCCCTGGCTCAACTACACTACTCACTTGATAACTTTTTTTTTGTCATGTCATTGCATAGAGTCAGACCTCACTGTTTTCTGTTCATTTTATACCATCTATGTAAAAAAAATGTTTTTGCTCTCTCTTCCCCTCCCGTTGTTCTCTGCAGGTAGAAATGACATGCATTTCAGCTACCATATACAGGTGTTTTTACAGTAGAACTTTAAGTGCATTAAAATGACTGAAGTAATCATTTCCAATCTTTGAAAAGGATTTCATAAACCAATGTCATGCCAGGTTACCCCATGTTTTTGTGGAAATGTGTGGCTGGAAAATTCACAGCATTCAGGCAGTATGCTGTATATGCCATATGCTATATTGTCTATGTTTTCAAGTTGAAAATTTGTATTTCTATCTATCTATCTATCTATCTATCTATCTATCTATCTATCTATCTATCTTGCATTTTTAAGTCAGCAGCATCTCACACATAATGCATCTTAACTCATTTTCATCCCCATCTTTGCTGTAATTGGTCCTCTGAGAAATATTTACTCTTCAGTCTTAATTAATTAGATAGTAGGCTCGACTGACTTAAAAAAATAATAAATAAAAATCATATTCGCCCTCATGAAATAAATCCTGGGTGGAAGTGGATTCTAAAGCGTGTCAGAAATGATAAGAATTCAGGAGTTTCTCTAATTAAATATGGGAGGCTGACAGGGCCACAGCACAGAAATATGACTCAAATAATAAATATGCATAGTTGTACATTTAGGAAGGAAGGGAATCAAGGTTTATCAGCACCGAGGGTGGTTTTGCCAATCTCACAAAATTTGTGTGAACAGCAAGTAGAGGTATTTGCCTCTTTTACCGTATTTCCATATAGAAGTTGAGGTATTTGTAAAGTTTGTAAAAGATTAAATATTTAACATTTTTAATTTATTATTTATAATGTATATTTTTTATGACAGACAGAGAGACAGATCAATAGACAGGACTGGGATTTAGAACCAACCATGATCAGATCCTGAGGGTGTGAAATCCACAGATTTGCATTAGCAGGATGCCCCTCTGATATTGAATATTTGGCACTTTTTACAGAATATGCCCCATTATAGAACTTATATGGTCAAATAGAAACTGCTGGATATACAGTCAGTGTAACAAGTGCAACAAACTTTTTTGCCCAGTCACTACATTCCACAGCATTATGTTGTTTGTGCCACTGAGCATTAATGAAGGACAATTGTTCCCTCTCAGCTTTGTATTTTTGGCAACCTGTCTTATCATTTATCAAGCTGACCAAATAATACCTTGTCAGTCATCAGTTTCACTTTGCTTTGTTTCACTTGATCCCATAAATTTAGTAGATATAAGAAGGTTTAGAAGCCTTGGTGCCAAATAATATTAGATATATAGGGACAAAATATCCTTGACAATGCATGATACATTTATAAATATAAATTATGTCCCAAGTTCACTTTAGTGGTTGAAAACTATTGCTAGAGTTTCACAATAACTGTCCCAAGAGGTCAAGAATTGTATTTAATACAAACATTTTGATATTCCCTAAATCACACACCACAAAAGATGTTCAAATAATGTCAATACTTTATGGATCAGGTAAGGTAAAGAGAACAAGGATTATTTAGCTTTTGATAAAGCAATGCAATATATTGCCATTGACCTGTTTTGTACCAAATCTCAAGCCCCTCAGTAAAGTCTATTTCAGCTTAGTGCTGTAGGTGTATTAACTCAAGGTCACTTACTCGCCCACCCCCATGTCAACTCTTTTATCCATTTCAAGCTGGCTGTTACACCAATATTGGTGTACAGAATCCTATCAAGCAAACTGGCGCCACCAGCCTTTCTAATTTTGTTCAATTTGAACTGGTATTTGCTGGGATGCCCTGTAAAATGTGTTCAATTTAAGGATATTATACTTTTATTAGAGATGGTAGGAGCGTATAGAATTGAGAAATAGAGGGATACTGCTGGCACACGGGGTCTCTTACTCTGGTCATTTTGGCTTTGAGACATTTTCATTGATCATACATCTTTCAATTGTGCATCATCACAAAATTCTCCGCTGAAAACATCCCTATATAACAGTTTTACTTCACGTTTACTTGAAGAGTAATTCCTCTGAGAGCAGAAGATAACACATGACATAAGTTTTGGTTTATTACACATCCATTACACCTAAAGAAAAACTTAATAAGAGCCATGGCAAACTTATGAATTATGTTCCTATCCTTATATCCTTCATTAGTTGTTCATGTAAGATGTATGTAATTTGTGGCATAACAGTGTGCTGGTTTAGGGAGTGAAAGTAAAAATAAACAAATAAATAAATAAGTAAATCCTTCTGGAAATTGCTATTTGTCACTGAAAAACAAGAGTCCCTGCAGCAGGGCCGGCCTGTGGCATAGGCGACATAGGCGGTTGCCTAGGGCTTTTTTCATACAGTTTTGTTTTATACTCATTTATAGCAAAAGTTATGATGTGCCACTGCAAAAGTACATGGATACTTGGGGGCAACTCATAATCTCACCTAGGGCACCAAAATGGCTAGGGCCAGCCCTGCCCTCCAGACATTGTATGCTGTTTTTATATGCATCTTCTTTATATTATTCACTCTTCCATATGTTTCTTATCTCACTCCCTGAATGTGTGTTCAGTTCAACAGATTATGTAATGCTTGTTCACTTGGGATGTTAATTGTTAATTGCACAATGTGCTATTGGTTCACAGGCTAACACAGATACCAAGATATTTTGCCAATGTTGACATATTAGCTCGTTCATATATCGGAGCCATTTTAGATTAGACATCATGGTTTAGAAGTGATATGGTAATGTAGGATGTATCTGATTTCTAAGAGTCCTGGAAAGTGTTTCATCAGCAGGGTTAAGTAGCTCTTCACACCAGGAGGCACCATGCATGAAAAGCTTAGAATGGACTGAGGTTGAAATAAATAAATAAATAAATAATTACTTAGCAATTACAAACCACTTACTCTCCATTCCAGGGCAGAAACAGCACACACGCACATACATCTATATAGATGAAAGCACAGTAGCTATCTTGCATTTAGTGTATAAAAGTAATAGCAGGTTCTGTAAATGGTAGCTATGGATAAATGCTCAACAGTGGATAAACTACAAAGACCAGGTAGAAAGAGGTAAGTGGAATCAGGATTGGGCATACAAAGGTTGGCAATGCTGCAATGATAAATAAAATATACTGCAATGCTAACTTGTCGTTAAAAGGGGAAAAAAGTAATTAAAAATGAATAAAAGGGATAAAATAATAGCCTCTTTGATCAAGGAATAAGTGACCACTGTCCTGTTGCATGCATCAGGAGTACAAGATTGAGTAAAACTCAGTCACAGATTGTCAGCAGATGTAATTTTAAACATTTCAATGATCTTTCATAGATTTCTCACACATTATTCAGTACACCTCAGAAATACATGATGTTGAACTTGCTCTTGATTATTTCATAAATTCTTTTTTTCCAACTTATTGACAAACATGCCCTGTATAAAAAATTCATAAAGACAGAAATAGTTCCTGGTTTTCTGTCGAACTCTCAGAATTATTTAAAGAAAGAATCAAAGCCTGGACCTTGGTCAGGTGTACTGGGGATCCATCCCACTGGCTTGGTTTCAGAAAACTCAGAAGAGTAAATGTACTTCCTCTGTAAGAGAGGCCAAATGTGATTATTACATTAAAGTGGTTGCCAGCTAACTCTTTAATACATCAAAACACTGTAGGGTTGTGAATTTCAATAAAAATAAGTCCATGATCATATTGCCAAAGGCTTACATGCAATTGGCTGTAAGAAGTCAGCAGGTGGTGAGAATGGGGATCCATTCTGGGTCCAGTTCTCTTTACTATTTATATTGATGATATTGTCTCCTATTTACATGACTGTTTTCTTCACCTTTACACAGATGATACAGTCATATATTGTATAGCTGACTCTGTTCAAACTGCTGTTGAGAAATTGCAGCATTCCTTTTCTGTCTTGGAGACCGCCCTCGCAGATCTGAGACCAATACTCAGTGCCAATAAAACCAAATTCATGTTTTTCTCAAGGACTACAGATAATGCCTGTAGCAACCTGTGTATTTCCACTGTAAGCGGCAACAACATTGAAAGAGTCTCCCAATACAAATATCTCGGCATATGGTTAGATGAGAAACTTACTTGTAAACATCATATGGAAAACCTTGCTGGTACACTGTGGCAAAGAATTGGCTTCCTGTATGGAAACAAGACCTGCTTTCAAATTCTCTGCAGAAAAACAATCAAAGAGGCAATCTTTTTGTCAGTTTTAGAGTGACGATGTGCATCATAGGAATGTTGTTGCCTCATGATAAACTTGATTCAATCTATCATTCAGCACTTCATTTTAGTACTGGGGACTCATATGACACACATTACTGCATATTATACCAGAAAAATGGTTGGCATGATAGACAAGATAGGCATTGGTTGCTGTTTATCTATAAGGTATTATTAGGACATCTACCTTCATATCGGGGCTTCATGCTAGACTGGGCTCCAAGTCACCACAGAACAAGATAAAGGATTGGATTACTTTAAAATGTCCCTATAGTCAAAACTGAGCTTTGGAAATCAGCCTTAATACACCCTACACATGGAACTGTATACAACACTCTTAAACTTGATCCTTTTATTTACTTGTTTTGTTTTTTATCACTGTTGTTACTAATCTTTAGTATTGTTTTAGCTTGTTTGTTTGACGTGTTTGTCTGTCTTTCTTAACTGTGCTATTTAATGCTGTAAAATCCACACTGCTGGAAATGAGAAGAAATCCTCTGTATGCTTTTGAGCACATAAACAAAGGCTGATGATGATGATGATGATGATGATTGTGTGCACTTAAATGTAGCCATTGACTGCAAAGCATCTTTTTTTTAATCGCTTAATGTCAAACAAACTATAGACAACTGTCAAACTAATGGAAACACATTTTATTGTACAATAAAGTCACCTGTAAATAAGCACGTTGTTATTGTGCCATTCATTGTCTAACATAAAACTGTCGGTGTATATCATTCTGCACAGAAAAACTGGTGACCGTGACAGGGATTTCAGCACCTCTAGAAACATGAATTTAACTTAAAAAGAGACACCATCTGCATTTGACAGTATATTTAGCGTGCCATCTATTCACGGCTTCCGATTCTGCACCTCAAGGACATCAGTGTCCTCCCTCTCTCTTAAGGCGCAGCTGATCTTGACTCTCCTCATCCATTAGAAAACTGAATGTGCCATAGCAGGGAATGCACTGCTTTTCAAGATGAGCTGATTTGATTGGTCATTGTTAATACCAGCGACTGCCACAGTAACTAATTTATTCTTCCTATTCCAACTTTTTACAAGTGTGGTGCACAATTATGAAAAATCTGTTGGCTATACCCAGGTATGCAAGTGCTGCACTTCTATCTTGATCACAGGAATAGGGGCTCTTATAAGTCCCTTAAAGTTAAATGACCATGTAAAACTCAGCCCAGCAAGGTTTTTCACACCAAATATTGTTTCAAAATAAACTGAACCGATTACATTTAAATTTGCATAAGTAAGATTTGCTATGCATATTTATGTGAAATGTTATCTAAATTAGCCAGGCCCCCAGGCAGGAGGATGGAGTCAGAATTTTGTGCAGCAATTACACAGATTAATGAGGAAAAAAACATATTAAAATCTCAAATGAGCATTAAAATACAAACAACCTCAATGCATAGACTTTTTAGTGCAATGTATGCTTTTTAAATTAAGCTTTTACTGTTTTAATCAAAATCACATTTAATGCACATTATCTAATACACTAAAATTAGTGATGGTGATGGAGATCAGGGTTGGGGAATAAGGTTTTATTGGGCTATTGTTTATTCATCATAAAGGGGTGACTCAAAAGTATATTGTGACGTAGGGATGGTTAAATGACAATGGCTAAAACTTCTCAGACTGGATTTTTCTCTCTCTCTCTCTCTCTCTCTCTGTTTCTCTAGATATCGACCTCGGTACCTGATTGTTGCTTTCTCACTTGATATTAGGACACAAAACTCAAACTCAAATGTTTACTATAGTAGATTTTCTATTGAAAAATGTATTTGCAAATGGTTTAATTTGAGATACTGAAAGACAAGTGCTAATCCAAAACAGTCAACCCAGACATTTTGTACTTCTCCACTAAGTCAACATCCTTCAATCTTGTGTCAATTATGTGATGGAACAGCACTATTTGAAACAGCAATATTGTTCTCTTCTGCCCAGTGCATACTGGGATAGGCTCCAGCCCCACAAAGCTGATTAAGACTAAGCAGGTATGGAAAATGGGTGGATGGATGGATCTTGTTCTCCTTCCCACTGCAACAAGACACACAGGTATCAATCACAGCATTGGACAGGCTACTTGATGAAATTTACAGTGTAATAGGAGTGCAGGTGTTCATAACAGATCCTATGCAAAACCTGATAGAACAAATCTTAGATGCAGAGCCTGTTCGATGAAACTTCACCTACAGGAATCCTTCAAGTGACATAAGTTTTGTCTTCATGTAAATATTTGATAATTACCAGTAAAGACATAAAGTAATATTGCCGTAGGGTGTTGTATTAATTTGCATATTACCAATAAATCTGCATACACTGTCACATGTGCAAATACATGACGTGGAGTTCTATGTACAGCTCTTTAATGTAAACAAAAATGTCATTTCATTTTCAAGCTTTGTCATAGGGAGGATTCTGGCGTGTATCTGTCTGTATGTCTGTTTCTGACATACAGACAGACACCTCTGCAAACATTGCAGAGGTGGTCTCACCAATGAGGAGCAGGATGATCCACAAATGTAGCTTCATTTGACTTGAAGATTATGCCAAATTATGTAAGAGCTTGGTATATGCTAATATCGAGGGCAGAATAGAAACTGACAGAATCATAATAAACAGGGGCTATATATGTGAGCAAATGCATGCTCATTCTTTTATTATGAAATAGGTTCACATTCCATTACAGATAGCTCTGGTAAGAACTGTGAATATGGAAATGGTTGGCTCATTTATTTTTTCAGTTGATTTTTTTTAGATACAGACTATCAAAAATGCACTGTACTGTGAAGTTACTTAGATAAGAAATTGAGTTAATTCAGTTTTTAAAAAAAATCATTGTCGTCTACTTTTTATGTGACCAGAGTAAAAGTCTCTTGCTTTCAAAACAGCTTAAAAATACTGCCATCTTGACGATTAACAGCTAAGTGTAAACTCTCCTTATCCAGCATGAATTCATCTGTTTTTGCCTTATAAAAAGCTCATCTCAATAAATAAACCAGTAATGAAAAGTTGTAGCCTGTGAGAAGTGTTCACTACTATCAACTGAAGAATTGCATGGCAATGTACAGGCTGCACTGGCAATTTCAGATTGTTCTGTGCACATTTTTAGTGCTTTTTCTTATGTAGACTCAAATGTAGTGATTCTATTGCATACAAACTGGTGTGTAGAATCTCCCAGACATTAAGGTTTGATTCCTGAGCTTCTGATATGAGTGTTTTACATTCTAGAAAAAAAAATTTATCTAGCTGCACTGTGGCTTATTTTTCATGTTGCAGCCTTCTTCCACCACAACAGATCAATGAACCATATAAAGTTTTTACTGAACTGAGGCATCCCCCCAAATACCACTCAAGTCTTCTGTTTGACTTTTTTCTGCTTTTGGGCCTTATGGTAATGATGACTGAGTCAAGCCACCATGGGCAGCAAAATCACGACAGCTGTCTCAGTTGAATGGCATAACATCTTACTGTCACTGAGACATAGACAACTCTGATTTGAGCATTCAAATACAAGTTGTATGTAGGTCACACGCCTCAGGATTTGATTTGGTACCACATATCCATGTGGTCCAGGTTAGAAGAGTAAAAAGATGCCCATTCTCTGTGGGTTTTTGTTGTTCGCATTGGTTAGAAAACATCCAAACTGTTTTACATGTGAGGGAAAAAGTAGAGTTGGGACATTTTAGAGCTGCAGTTTGAGCATAGTTGAACCAGATTAGTTAAACTAATACCCTTTTTCCAACCACATGTGAAACATCTGACACCTAAAATGACAAACAAACTTTACATTAAAGGGTTAGTTCGGTTTTGTTAAAGTGGGATTGTATGAGGTACTTATCCAAAGTCAGTAGTGTCTTACCTGCAGCAGATGCCAGTTGACGTGGCCCCAGTTTAAAGAAGCAGGCAGGAGTACCGGCACAAAGCTAAGCATTGTACTGCAGTGGATGGGGCTGGCAACAAAATGTAATTTAGGCACCTAAAAAAAGGCCCACCAAAAAAAAAAAAAAAAAAAAAATCTATATCAGTGTAAGTGTACGCTATATTGAGAATATTTTTGCCGCTTTACATTGCCGTCAGACTGAAATAAAGTGCATGGCATGGAAGTTCTACAGTTGAGAAAAAGTAGTGCCAAAGGAAATGGCTGTCTGACGGCAATGTAAAGTGGCAAAAATATTCTCAATATAGCGTACACTTACACTGATATTGATTTTTTTTTGGTGGGTCTTTTTTTTTAGGTGGCTAAAATACGTTTTGTTGCTGCCCGCCTCCACAGCAGTACATTGCTTGGCTTCTGTGCTGGTTCTCCTGCCTGCTTCTCCAAACTGGGGGCGCGTCAACTGGCATCTACTGCAGGTAAGACACTGACTATGGATAAGGACCTCATTCAACAAACCCGAACTAAGCCTTTAACCAGAGAAATGTGGATCTGTCTTCATGTTTTCAAGGTAAAGTCCTAAACTAGCTGTTGTCAGAAATTTGACAGCATCTAAATGTTTCTCAGACACACCTTACTGCAAGGACTGACATTGCCAATTCAGGACAGGCTGAAGGGATTACATCTACCAACTGCTCTGGGACAGTCTGGGTATCCACCAGGAAAAGCTGGAGGTAGCTGCCTTGGAAAAGGATGTCTATATGCTGATCTGCTTGCCCTTTTGCCTCCATGATGCCAAAATGAATGGATGGACAGATAGATGGATAGATGGATCTTCATCTGTTCATTGTGCCATAAGCTCTGTTCATTTAGACTGATTGCAGCAGTGACTTGATGGAGGAAGAGGGATGAGGTAGTTTTGTCTGTGTTCATTAGCGCACATTAGACTGATGTGGAAAAAATTAGAAGCCCCCCAGTGTGTTAAATGATGAGCATAAGAAATTAAAGAGGTCATTTGTGGGCACTGTGTTAACTTCACTCCTTTGGCAGCAAATCAAAGTCGACATAAATGTTTGACAAGATGACCCAGCCCCTCTGTGTTTTTACCCTTGAGTGACTCTTTTCCCTCTCTAAACCTATGTCACATTTTCATTCTCAATTTGTCACATTATCTTTGACAATGATCCCAAAACATTCAACAGCAAATTGTTTTGTCATTCATGAGTATAGTTTTAGTCCTGATTGATTTTTCCACCAAAGCTTGTAGACATGTGAGCCTTAGACAAGCCTTGAGCATTAATCTGGCCCTCAAGACCCTGTGTGTCACAGGCTACAACTAATCATTCTTCTGCACATTATTGGCTATATAATATTCACTTGTTTATCTCTCTGCATCGTATGCATGCATTGATAAATCTGGATGAAATATTTTCTCTTAAGAAAGTCTCATTGTTATTCAGTGAATGTACTGAGGCTTTGAAGCATTCAATAGAGGCTCCACAGATAAGACTTCAGTTCTATTGTAACCCCGGTTAATAGGTTTGAGAAGAAAGGAATGACATTTTAAAGAACATAAACAAATAAAAAGATTTTTTTTTCATGCTATTGTACCTGACAACTTTCATAGTGTTTGTCTAGGTGACACACATGGTGCCTTTGCAGAAAGGTCAAAATGGGGAAAAAAAAAAGTTTGCCTTGTAGCTAGCATCAGTAGGTAACAGACAGACTCGGTCAGAAACTGGCCCGCTTATGATGTAAAGTAAAATAACAACAGAAAAGGCCATATTTTAATGTCAACACCATGGTGTGTGCAAAGCATAATGGGAGAAAAAAACTCTTAAATGAATGTCACTCAAATAAAGATCGGTATAGACATAAACATAACACCACAAGCTACGTTTTCTCAATGATTTGGTAGCACTTTTTAATAATGCTCACTAATAATAATTTTTAAATGTGTAATTCTTACTGATTATGAGTAAATGATAGATGCACAATATGTAATAGTCCCTGGCCTGGATGGAATTCCTGGCCGCGGTCTTTGTAATAGTGATTTTTTTCCAAACAATGCTGTTGCAGCTGCTACTCACTCCAAAATGTTCATTTATATGCAGAAAATATGAGAAAATTCGGTAATATATGAGTAATTCTGTTCTTCATTTTTTTTTCTCTTAAAAAAATAAAAAGAACTGATAAGAGTACGGTTAAAATATTGGATTGATAAGCAGTATCAGTAAGAGTAGCAATCCCATTACAATCTTAACGATACCCATCCCTACAAATAGGTGATTTTATTGTTCTACTTTTATATTATTACTTTCATATTATCTTTTCTATTACATAATTTTTATCTCCATGGACTTTTGATTTGAACAAAACTGAAAGCTTTTCTGGTGGTGCATTCAGGGAGCGTCTGATGTCCAACAGTAGGCTACAGTCATTTTCAACTGACTAAGCATCAAATTCATGAGTTGCTGTCAGTCAACCTAACCCAAAAGACAAGAAGCACCGATGCCCTGTAGATATTGAGAATATTATATTATGAACTTGATAGTTTTTAATGAAAGTGGTCATAAGTGTGTCATAAACTCGCTAAATCTGTTTTCCCACACAGCTCCTCTCTGACCTCATTGTTCCACTGTCAACTCTATTCAAATAATGATGGATTTAATGTTTAATGTTTTTCTCAGCAGTGCATCCATATATATATTTCACTTATCCCTACCATAGCAAGCCGAGTATGTCAGTGAGAGACTAAGCAAGCTAACTGTGCTCTACTGACTCTAAGCTAAAGTGCCTAGAATTGGTCAAATGACTGTTGCAGCATTAGCTGATTGTTACATTCCCATCTGATTTGTGCTAGTATTGTGAAGCAAATGTGCCATACAACTGGATTCATCAAAGTCCATCATTATTAGAGCAGACTGAAAAGACAGGAAAATAAAAAGTAAGGACAGGAGACAGGAAAAGATCCAATAAGTTTACTTGCCAGTCGAAGATGCATCAAAAGGTGATTTGGCTGCTGAGAACAAATGGGAAACCCCAAAAAAACAAGACTGATGCATCATGTCCAAACAGTACAACAGTT
Source organism: Neoniphon sammara (assembly GCA_900302535.1). Taxonomy (NCBI): domain Eukaryota; kingdom Metazoa; phylum Chordata; class Actinopteri; order Holocentriformes; family Holocentridae; genus Neoniphon; species Neoniphon sammara. The sequence continues at coordinate 1,369 of OMKZ01051206.1, read as the reverse complement.
AATCTATCTCAAATTGTAAGGAAGCATCATGTGCTCACTTTATTTCTTTCTAGTGTCTACTTTGCCATTACTGGATTTGATATTCATCCCCCGCCTGTCTAACCATTACCATGCATCATAAGCATATGCACACTGCATCATGGTCATTTCAGTTCACTAACATGCATTCACTGCCTGATAGCATTAAATATTTGTTTTTAATGAACAGCCAAGCCAGAAACAGAAGATTTGTTTACCAGCTTAGTTCTGCATGTCACTGGGTATTAATCTAAAACATAAATGTAGTTGGGTGACTGCTAAGTTACTTTCAAGCTCTGCCCAAATATAATCAATATATGAGAGAGATGGACTAAACAAAGACTGTGGTAATATTTTACATTATTTACATTACTTTTATATTATTCTTTTCTATTACATCTTTTTTACCTCCATGGACCTTTAGTTACACATAGTCACATAGTCAACTATGTGTAACACATTATTAATTATTAAATAATGTGCACTATTATTTATTATTAATCTGTTAATCTAGAAAATTAATTAAGCATCATAATTAAACATCATCATCATGTTGTTAGTAAACCATTAAACAATAATTCGGTAGGAAATATTGATTAATCCAGAATTTAAAAGTTATAATTATTATACAGTATCACCTAGAAGTCAAAGATGTAATATATATTCTGATCATGCTGTGATGTTACCCATTTTTTCACTTTGACATGAGAAATTAGCATAAAGAAAAAAAGCCCTCCTCACCTTAGTCACCTTGCTGTGACAGGAAACATGCTCTGATAAACCAATTTGGAAATGGAAATATTAAGTGAAATGTTTTCTTTTCTCTGTTGTTAACTGAAGAAAAAACAATGTTATCTTTTTGTTTTGTTTGTACAGTTCATTTGTCTTACATCTTGTACACAATGGACAATGGCTTAATTGCAACTTAGCATTCACTCTGCAACAGTATGAATATTGATTTTTTTTTATGTGTGTGCGTGTGTGTCCTTTTGCCGATCAGTTGAATAAATTTCCAGCTTGAATACCTCTGTCACTGAGCTTCTACCATAAAAGACTTTACTGACAGTATATTCAAGCTACAGTCATGACATGAAGAGTTCTTGAGTAATTGCTAAGAGCACTTTTATATGTCGAGGGAAAACATAATCTCTTCAACTTCACCTCTATTAATGTAAAGAAATAATTGGCACCTGCAAGATATTCTAATTTGCAACATTAAAGTAGCAGTAGACTTTTGAACTACTCCAATTAACTGAGCTGTATCAAAACAGAAACATGAATTGTCACTCACCCAGGTATTCATTATGGATATTCACAGTTCACACTTTGATTGCTGATCTTCAATGTCAGT
>OMKZ01051205.1:0-19685 GCA_900302535.1 Neoniphon sammara | reverse complement strand
AAAGTTGAAAATGATCTCAGAGCAGATAAGTGTCCTTTTCAACACAGTGCACATGTTGTGCTGTTTAACATACCAATCCACACGATTGAACCTGGGAATAATCACACACCACTGTCCTGTGAATGGGGGATGTGTGACATGAGTTTACTGTACCTTTGAATTGTGTCCAATTCCACCGAGGCACTTGTCTTCCAAAAGTAGACTTTAGGTTAGCAGGGAATATTATTATTTCACTAGCTCACAGTCAATCAGTGATCTGGGAGAACAACATGCAGGTGGGTATATTACGCTCATTCTTCTTTTCAATGACTCACTCGGCAAAAATTCAAACTTTGTTTTATTGACATGAATGTATCATAACATAGATGTATCATGTATTTCCAGATATCGTTTCTGCCCAGTAAATAGCATTCAGACCTAATATCTCTTCAAAGTCAAAGGTAGTTCAGTGATATTGCGACCAAGAAATGAGGCTAAATTATGAGGAAATGTGTGCTAATTATATTTATTTGAGTTGAAATGAGTTGGGATAAGAGATATTGTAATGTTAAGACAGTTTCCTAATGCAAACCCTGGGTATGCTTGCACTGGAAATGACCATACTGACATTATAAAAGTAGCAGGCACCTCTATAGCTTGTTACTTCTGAATACCAGTGAATGGGAAGAGACAAGTGATTACACCGTCTGTGATTGTGTAGCCGGCTATTTCTGGGGCTGAACATTCTACATTATTCTTTCTTGACCTTTAGCAAGATCGAAAAATGTCTGAAAAACATTCTCCAAATTTGTTCTCTATCCTGAGTCTATGCAAGAAGACAATATTTTACATTTTCTCCTTACTTGAGCTCATTCTTATTCAAATAGATGGCAGATGATAATGATCTCAAATTTAGCAATAATTACTAATTAATCTGTGTATGTGTCACACATGGGCAATAATTATTTGTAGGTAAATATTACTCTATGATCAAGTTGATCTAGTCAAGTTGTGATTAGAGCTAACATAGTTGATTTGTCAAAAGGCAAATATTTCCCCAAAACATTTTCAAATGTCCCTTTGAAATGCCCTTTTTTAAATTATAATAAGCCTGGAAACAGTACGTTTCATAACCAATTATTTGTGATTACCAGAAGAATATGTCAGTAAGATTTAAAGGGAAGGACAAGCTGCTATTATTTTGTCATCACATCTTCACTTAAAAATTACTCCATAAGCAAAAACCCAAACAATCAAAAAATCTTGGTGCTATTCACAGGTGCACTATACAAAATTGGGATGATATGGTTGAAGGTTGATTTAAGTGAGGACCCTTTGGACTTAGCTGACCAAAATAAATGAATAAACAAACAAATAAACAAACAAACAAATAAATAAACAAACTATCAAACCCTCAACTATCAAAATTAGTTTTTATACCACATTTTTCATGTGTTGAGTCTAAGTGGTCCTCACTTAAAACAACCCAAATTTGTATAGTGCAGTGCACCTTAAAGGTAAAGCTGGTAATTTGATATGTATTTCTAATATGTAACATCTATGTTTTTGTGTGTCTCTGTACAGTAAATATATATACATATAAGTTCTGAAAGTCCTGCTTTTGCAATAATCAACAACACACATCATAATATCATGGCCATTCAATGCATTTATTTCTGATATCTTAAGTAGAATTCACTCATTTTTGCAGATCTGACAAGAGAATGGCAGATTAAATATTACACGCCAAAAGGCTTTGAGACTGTTCATTTCATCACAATACTTTTAACAGGAACATACAAATTCTTACACTAAGAAAGCTCTCTTTCACCATCACTGGGATGTTGGCAATATTCTTATTTTCCATCAGGCAAAGCCATTCTTTTGCAACAATTAAAAATAGATAAATAAACAAACAAATACAGGTTAATCAGCTCCTCAGAGATGTGCACTTTTATTAAGTGGCAGTTCAAGTTTATTAAACTCATCATTCTTCCACAAAGTGGCATGTCACACATTTCTTGGGGTGGCAGTACAATTTAGAGTGACGACTCCATGTTGGCTTCTGTTTCATCACATAATTTACACCATAATCCAATAGTTTCCAGGTTTCTAACTTCAAAAGTTTGTGGAACTTGTTTTAGGACATAGCAAATAATGACAAAGTCACAGGATTAATAAAGCTCATTTTCTGCAGTATACTTTTTATTCATCATTTTTCAGCACAGTAGGCAGTTTAGCCTTGTTGTGTATTTGCTGTATTCAGATAGGGAATGACCAGAGAGGGCTGACATAGATGGATCATTGTACAGAAAAAGGTGCCACTGCAACTTGGAAATGAATCCTGGCCTCTGCACAAGATTCACAGGAGTCTTACAGTTGTTCTTATCTCTCCAAGTTAAAAATGAGCATTCGGTCTACAATGTTGATGATGCTGGGGCAATGAATCTTCATAAATGAATTGGATAATTTATCAAAGTTGCAGGCAAGTTGTGTTAAATTTACAATAATAATAATAATAATAATAATAATAATAATAATAACAACAACAACAACAACACGCACAAACATGCACACACAAATAACACTTTAGATAAACTCTGAATTTATAACACATTCATAACACTTAAAAGAGCGCTTCATTAAAAGCTATGTGGCATCTCCATGAAGCTCATGCAATCCTTATGTCATCTGTCACTGTAGGTCCATGTAATACTTATATATTTTGTGACACTGCAGCAGAGCAGCATGTCAATTTATTTTATGGAATTTCCCAAGTAAAGGGCCTTCTGGCAATTTCCATTTTGAACAGAAAATCAGCCAGGGCAAAAAAGGGTTGTGCAGATAATTTTAGCTAGTAACTGACAACTAATCAACCAATTGCTGCAGAACTAGCAGTAGCTGATTGGTTGAACTTATAATATTTGTTAAGTAGAGGAAGAGAAGCACACTGTATGCCAATAAACACAAAATGTTTTTGGATCGAACTGTAACTTGCTGGACTTTTATGGAAATCTGCACTATATCACGTTTCCTCACTATAAATACACATGCTGCTCCATTGGTTGGCCACACGTGGCATGAACAATTAAAAATCATATTTTGGTTGAATCACAATTGAGAAATGTTGATGGACGCTGTTTTGAAACTCTTGATCAGGTGCTATCAATGTGTTATAAACCTAGAGTCTACCTCCTACGCGCGCGCACACACACACACACACACACACACACACACATACACACACATACACACACACAGACACCACATGGGCATAAGTGCATCCATACAAATAAGTGCACACATACAGTTGCTAAAAGCTCAAACAATTGAGCCTGCAATAATGAAGCGACTGCATTTATCAGTTGGATAAATCATTCAAGACAAAACATGGATGATTGTATTTAACGAAACAAAACTGTGCCATTAGAGGTATTTTTATCAGTAACTGCAATCAGAGTACAAACATTAGAAATTACTGTTAGCGTAGCAGCAGCAATATGACTTCAATGTTGACATTTACTGAGCATTTAATTTGATAAGCAGACATTTTGAATGACCATGAGATAAGAGGCATAAGAGCATAATGGCCATAGAAGCCTATTTAAACAAAAACAAAAAAAAAAAAAAAAGAAGAAGCCCTATTTAATCTTTTCATGTATTGCCCCACAGATTGGATTTGAGGGAATGGAAACTATCAGGCAAAAGACGGACATGTTTTATTTCTCTTATTTGCTTTGAGGCTGGTCTTTGTAGACTGGCGGTCTGCTGGCATTAGAGCTCTCTCACTGCCCACAGTGCAGTTGCCGTGGGCTCTACAAACATTTAAAAGCAGCCAGTGTGACGGGGAGGGGCACGAGAGCCGAATGCTGATCACCTCATTCACAGTCAGACCACACTGACATTTCATCACCTGTAGTATTTACCAGCGTTTTATCTCTGCAGCCCACTACTTCAAAAATTAATCAGTCAAAAAGAAAGTTTTTCTTTTTTTTTTCATCATGGAGTACTCGAGCACTGCTTTCCATTTATCATGTAAAAACTTAATGTCCTACCAAAGGTTCAAGGCAAGACAGAAATGAAATATGGGTGATTTTCTTCAGTAGGTAATCCCCTCTTTGTGACTTCATGATTGACTTTCTATACCAGTGTACACAGATAGCAGCTGAGGAGGAACTGCAGGATTTCATAATTTACTGTAAGTTGAAGTCTGAACGTTGTCTGGAGGATATTTTGTCTTTGGGAGAGGTGTTGCAACCTGCAAAGTATTGCACTCAATATAATGTATTGCACTGTAAGCAATATACTGCACTCGATATGATTTGGTCAAAAAATAAACAGAACAGGTACTGCACTAGCACGCATAAAATGTAGTCTTTAGAGAGGGTTTCATTGGCAAAATAAAAAAAAAATCTTGTTTATATACTTTGGCTTTTATCTTTTAGAAGTCACTCTCCATTCCCCAATTGTAAATATAATGTGGACATGTGACATGCAACAATAAGTTCTTTTACATATTTTCCAAGTGGAATAACGTTTCTGCCAGTTGCAACAAAAACAATGACTGACATTCACTGCTTTGCAGTCAATGTCGAAATAAATTAAAAACAAAAAAACAAAAAACATCACTCTATAGACAGCTTCTTCTGATTGTTTCTCCTCTCAGCTTATTTTACTGTCTTTAAATAGTTATCACAACCAGCATGTTTATAAATAACCAAGGCTAAAAGAGAGAACATAACATAAACAACCATTACAAAAGAATCAGTAAAACCATCCATTTAAAGATTTAAGACACCAAAGGGCACTCCAAGGCAGAGCTGCTGTGAGACTCACAGACTTGGCAGTTTCATGACCATAAAGTAACTAGCAGAGCACTCGGATCACACTGAAGCTGAGAAACAGATAGATGCAGTAGATAGATTAATAGTGAGACAAAAAGAGAGAGAAAGAATGTGTGAGAGAGAGAGAGAGTCAAAGTGCATACTGAAATTGTTTCTGTGAGGAATCTGCATTAGCTCCTCTCTCTCTTGCTCTCTCTCTCTTTGCAGGAGCACAGCCTCACCAGCGGGCCACTTGGCTTGTGTAGTCCTCCGTGGTGGCGGGAAACTCACCCTCGTTCGCTTTTCCCAACCCTCCCGCTTTCCCGCCTTTATTTCCGTCCCCTCTGCGTTTGGGAAGCCAGGACCGGCCCTGCTCTCTTTGCTCCCGGAGCCAGCGCTTCTCCTCGCGCCTCCTCAAGCGAACCTCCTGGTGCTCCTGCTGGCGGGTGAACTGGAAGCGCTGGAGGAACAGGTCTTTCGCGTACTCGTACAGCTGCATGTCCAGGAAGTTGAGCTCCTCGATGCGTCTGCGCACAGGCTCGCTCAGGTCCACGTTGGCGGCGCGTGTGCTGTTGATCTGCGTGAACGCGGAGATGAAGCGCAGGCTGAACGTCCGCTCAAACAGGTACTGCGTCTTCCGCTGGTACTCCGTCAGGCCGTAGAAGGCCATGTTCTTCAAGTTGCTCATGGCGCTGCTCAGCAGGATATGGTTGCGCTCGCTCTCATTCATAGAAGACAGGTTGTAGCAGCCCACCAGGCTGAGATCAGCTAGCATGCGGACTTGCCGGTTGTTGGCCAGATTGGATGGGCAGTTCATGAAGTCGGTCAGGGTGACACCGGACCAGTCATCCCCGCTGTAGCAGGTGGGCAGCTCGTCCTGGGTGGGTGAGCGTCCATCACACATATGGAGGGAGGTCTTCCATGTGGCTCCACGCTGTACATGCTTCCACTCACTGAGGTAGCGGGAGACTGGGTCGCGCAGCATGGTGATGTAGTAGAAGTTCCTGCAGCCAAAACAAACACAGTCAGAGAGCTGTGAGCGCATCAACATCACAGAGGGCTGCCCTGCATTGTGCTGACAGATGGTGACTTCTCTGACTATGTATCAAACTTCAAGGTTGAATGCTAATTGGCAAACTGAAAGTTTCACTAATGAGATTATCAGAGTTTTCTCTCTATTGCCCTTGAATATTAAATCCTTGCATCAGAGAGATATGTGATCAAACGAAGTGCAACTAAAAGTAGCCGATTTTTTCCATCCCAATGTTTTCTCATACCTGCCAGCATTAAGAATAACTAAGAATTGTGACAGATTGATTATACCATGGACAGAAATCAAGCAAAATTTAAAGAAAAACACGGTTTCAGTTTTAGTAGCTCAAATCTTTTGCAGTTTGAACTGAGTATTCAGCCCATCATTTGTTTACCAATCACAGCAGGGCTTTTTAGAGGAGAAAATGTATTCCACTGGCATTTGGGTGGTGAGGAGCTGGTAAATGAGTGCTATCCTTTTTTATACACACACCACTGCCTCTCCTCCAGAGAGTGACTATCTCCTCAATCCTTGTATGCCTAAGGACAGGCACTGAACATGGAAGACAAACGAGGAAGCTTTACTTCAATTCATCAGTTTTCTGCAGTGCCAACATAAGGACATTCAAAGGAGAGAACACTGCCGAGGCTCATTGGTTGGAGGAAGGAATGCAGCCAGCCTCCGCCCCAAAACACACAGAAGTATTATTGTTAACCAATGTGAAAACAGAATACCTTTGCAGCAGCTGAGCTAAGTTGGCATGATTTATCACTCATCAGAAACACCACAACTAACAAACTTACAAACCATGTTTGAGTTGGTCAGATTGTGAAATTGGTATTTTCTTGAGTGAACTTGAGACTGACATTCGGTTTACAAAGTGACATTTACAAAGTTACATCTGCCCTTCATGCCAAGGTTGAGGACCTCCAAGGAGATCTTTCAGCCTGCTGAACCACAGGTATGTCAAAGCGTGCTTCGATGGAGAGCAGAGATGGGACAGGTGTTGGCCAGGCAAACCTCTCCTAAGGTGATGTCCTTTGAGTGCCACGTGAATATTTAATGACGCGACCCCCAGAGAACAGTCTGGGCGGATAAAGTGAAGCGCGCCACTGAGATTTCACACTGACTCCAAAGCTGCTCCACGCTTCAGTTCTCACAACACAACAAACGTCCACACAGTCTCACACCTAGGAATGGAAATAGGAAGGCTGCACATACAGTATGTGCACAAACAATCTTTCTGTCTCTAGTGCTTATTTTTCTGTGTTTGCTAGTCCTTCAGGGTTGGATCCAAAAAGGACACTGAGCTGAAAACTGTGTTTTAAATTATAGTAGAATATGCTGCCTAAACCTCAATCTGGTTATTCTTTTAGTCAGAGGAGATACACTGTTTGCTCTGTTCCTCGTATTGTCCTTTAACAACTATTCGTTCCATGTTTTTGTCCTTACCCATCCTATTAAATCAGCCCTACGTTCTGCAAAGATAAAAGCTCTGAGATTACATCATGGCCATGGTTAGAGCCCCAGTCTGCGACAACTCATTGCCCATGACGAGTCTGAAAATATCATTCAGCGGTTTTTGAACAGGACTGTCTACCAGTGTCAGCTACGATAGAACTAGGAAATTGCCATCATTAGCATATAAAAGGAAATTATATATTTGTGATTTAGGGGTGCCAAGTCAGGTGATCTCAGTCTTATGACAGGCTGTCAAATTTCAAGAATTATATTTCCTCCCTGTCACTGGAACCATGCAAAGCAGATGTGATGCTGTGGGGAAACTGTTGATGGTGATCAAATTGCAAAGACTGGGCATGTTGTCATATCAAATGTGTACTTGTTACAAAAAGCAATTCACTGTGATTTTGTATGATATTCTACAAATCAAGTGGAACAGGAGATGAAGCTCTTGTGAATCAAACAGTCAAAGCTGTTTCAATCACAATGAAATTGCACAGTGGAAAGGAAGTGTGCAGAAGTTGGGGTGGTGGACAAATATTTGCCTTCAACATGAGGGTGATGCAGGTCTATTTCCTGACTCATGGAAATAAGTTTGCTGCTGTTAATGATGTTTTTATTTTCAGAGGAAGTTTTTCTTTTTTATTTATAACTAACATCTTACCCTAGCCTTAGCCAAAGTTTTGGCTGCCTAAACCTAAGACGAACCTTACACTTAATCAGTCTTTTTTATTTTTATTTTTTGGGCTTAACTGTAATCATGACTGCAACCTTGAAGTTAATTGGCTAACCTTAAGGCTACTTTTAATAATAATTTTAACCTGGATTGTTTTAGTAGATTAGATCATGGGTCATGCAGAGGCATAGTATGCATTGGTATAGTATGACTCAAGGGTACATAATTTTTTTGCAAGGTATTGACAAATATGATTGTGTTCTGAAACTTGGACTTAGAAAATGGAAAACAGTACAATGCAATTACTGTATACACAAAGAACACAAATAGCAACATTTTCTGACTGAGCCTACAAGATGACCAAAAATGTAACTCTTGAGTTTATTTGGGGATGATTTGTCCTTAAAGTGCCATAAGAATATCCCCTCCGACTATAATATGAGTCAGGCAAGAAGCTGTGATTAGAGCCCTAGTGGCAGCAGCTGCATCCTGGCACTTACTCCTGGAGTGGGCTGGCTGCAGACACATCCTCATTAGACTGTCTCTGGGACATAAACACATGCAGCAAGTGTTGTCTGAGCACACTCAACAGCCCAAAGGTCAGCTGTGTGCACCATCAGTGTCACAACGCATCAGCGTCAACGAGTCTGCAGAGCTGTCTCAGAGAGCCCTTCCCTGAGTGATACAGATGGACCTCTGAAAGGGTGGGGGGTGCAGGGGCCTAACAAGTTACCCTTACCTCTGGCCTGCTTTATAATCAAGATCATACCTATAATCATATCACACCCATCAAATGCTATAAGAAGCTAAAAGTCGTTATTTTTTTGCGACAAAAGCTCAGTTTGTTTACACCGTGAGGATGTCGTCCAGCGGATACTTGTTTTTGTAAAGGCACAGCAGTTAGCAACTTTAATAAGACATCATTTTAATAATGTAGATTCTCGTATGGCAACGCGGTGGCATCTTTTAGCCAAGAGTTCCCAACCCAGTTTTAAGTGTTTAAGTTGAGAACCCTGCTGAACTCTAGTTAATCATGGATCAATAATGGATGGGAGGCATATTGCAACTCACTCAGCTCCAGAATACTCATCTCTAAAGCAGCAGCACCAGCAGCATGACTCCACTGGAGCATAGACTAAATAAGGGTCATTAAAAGGAGATGAGGACTGGGAAAATATGGATCAAAATGGAAACTAAAGCAAGGAATCATAATTGGACAGAGGAAAGAGCCAAAGCTGACATGAATACTGAAGCTGGCGAAACTTGGACTCTTCATTTTAACGGATATGGTTAATGGATATGGATGAAGTTTGATAAACACTTTAAAATACAGCATGCATATGAATATGTTTGACTAACACGTCTGATAAAAAATTAATGCCTAGCAGCAATCTGAGACTATGATATGATTTGATATTCGATGTTATCAACCATTTGAATGTCAATTAAGCCAACAAGTACCAGTGTACATGCAGTGTACATTTCGTGGCTTACATGTACTGCCTCCTAATGATCATACTGTGCACTGGTGTATGACTTCTCACTTTGTTTTGCAAGACTTTCAGCCTCAGTGCTCTAGCAGAACACTGAAGGACTAGCTAGAGTATGAAGGACAAAAAAAGGCCTGCTCCCCGTTAAGAATGACAGTGGACCGGCCCCTAAACCCATAATTTCCACATACAGCAGGGGCGCAGCAGAGCAGACGGTACCGCTGTTCATCCTCGCCTAATGTCAGCACAACAGCCAACTGGCTTTTAATTGCCCATAATTAGCCTCAATGACATGATTTCAGCCTGCTGCCCCTCCATGATTGCATGCTGCTAAAAAGGACATTGTGCTTTAAGCCTCAGCACACGGTGTTTGGAAGTGGAGGAATTGAATTCACTTGTCAAGATGCTGAAGTGTGGGAGTTGGATATTGTTGCAGGTGCTTGAGGGTGGGCTAGACAACAGGGAGAAGGAAAACAATAACTATCTCCCTGAGTTGAGTAGAACTTTGTTCAAAGCAAAGGCTAACACAGTGAGCAGTAAATAAGTAAAGACAGACCCTGCCCGTATATGCCATAAGACTGACAGATGCTATTGGGATGGAGGGTGGTGCTGATGGTGATGGTGGGGATGGAGGTTTCTCGTTTGAAGCAACTACCTCTGATTTCTTTCCCGGGAGGTATCACACAATCTGCTCGGCTACTGTCCGGCAACTTCTCTTGAGAGCTTCACTTTGGAACAATAGCCTTGATGTCTCTGTTCATTAGCTCACCACTGCCCAGAAGAATCAAGGAAAGAACAGTGTTGTTGTGATGCAGCCACAGCGAAGAGAGGCAGGAAAGACTGGGGCATGAAATATACGGCAATCTTAAAAACTGAGCCAACAGCACGCAAGGACAATAGTAATTTTAATAATCTTTTAATAGTCATAATCTATCTTCATGTTGTGCATCGGATTAAACTCATTCATCTTTGACTTGGCAAATGCTTAAATCCAGTACCTTATCTAGAACATGCTCTTCATGGCGTCAGAATTTCACTCCTCGCATTACCATTACAGAGATCAGACATTTCATTTGCTAAAGAAAAAAACTCACTCTAAAAGAACTTTTTAGAGTTGTATTTTTGGCCCTTTTTATATTTTGGTGGTGTATTTTTTGTATTCCATGGGATAACTGGCCAAATTTGACGAACTCAATTTTTTGCCTATAAGCTTAACAATTGAACAGAGAAAATCCAAAAATCCACAGAAGAGCTGAAGGCAGCAGCAATTTCTCGACTGACAATAGCCTCAATAGACCATAATGTTATACAGACACAAGCCATATTGCATTTTGAGTAAGGGGTGACTTTCACTTTTGATTGACTGGAAAAAACTGTCAGTTTTTTGCTGTTATTATCACTATTGCCACTACTATCTCCACCTACATGTAAAGCCCACAGCTGAAAGCAACAAGTTCATATCCATTCTCTGGAGGTTGTTGAAAGTCAATCTGGGAAATGAAAGAAATCACTGAAAGTAGATGTAAACCAATGCACCGGCACAAAATAACTCCTGGAATACATTAAGAGAACGTTCCTGATCCTTTAGAGAATAGCAGCACATGCCACATTGGCCAAGGCACATTTGGACTCTCAGTGTTACTCAAATTAAAGATATTGGAACAGGACAATGAAATCCATCTGTCTCTGATTGCCTATGTTATTCATTAAGCACAATTGCCCAATTCTATTGTCCTCTAATGATTACAACTACATAACTGCACTCCAACACTCAATAACATCACCCAAGAGGCAAATATAACAAACACAGACTCCAGTGTTTCTAACAGTAGTCTTGTGATGCTAGAGTGCAGAGGGGACCCAATGAGAAGCGTTATACCTGGGGAAAAGCTATTCTTGTAATTTTGCACCTCACTTGACTCCTGCCCTTTTCTCCACTCTGCTTCTCTTCCATGTCCTGCAGACATCAGTGTTCCCTCAGGATCCACAACCTTTTCTTAAAGGTTGTCGGATTAATCACGCTGCTGATTTCACTCGTCAATCTCCCTCTATATCTTTCATGTTTATGTCTATGTTGTGCATTGGTTCTCTCCACTTGAGGCATCAGACATAAACAACTATGGTTCTCCCTCTTCTTCCACGGATGCAGGAAAGTGTTAGTAATGATAAAGGTTGATAAAAGCGAAATTGTTGACACAGGTAGACACCATGACAGTCTGTCAGGGTGAACAAATTTATTCAAATACAGAGTTTCTTCGTCTAGATCTGAAATCATAAAAGGGGAACATGAGAACTATTGCTAGTGACTCCTGAAGAAATCAGTTCTTAATAAAGACACATGAGACAGTGTATTACAAAATAAGATCTGTGCGTGCAGACACAGCTAAGGTATGTAACTATATACATAATTTATATTCTCTTCATTTATTGCATTACATCCATCCATCCAGTCAGAGTTGGGACTAAGAAATTCCAGCAGGCAACATCTAGTTGAGCTCTCCCACAACCCTCAGACATGATCTGAGCAGTGCATCTGAGTAGAGATCATGTCGGGCCTCAGCAGTCAACAGCAGGACATTATGGGGATATGGGTATGCCGGTGGTGCTGCCTTCGGCTAAACTACCACAGGTCCCTGAGAGATGGCCCGAATGCTCCTCCTTAGCCCACAAACAACACTTCATTCACATTCCAAGCACTCTGAACACACGAAAACACACAGGGCACTGTTAGTGGGAACATAACACAACTGTAAGAGCACTTAAACTAAATAAATTATTTCAAGTTTAATTTTTGTAGTAATTAGGGTTGTCACTATACCACGGTTTTGGTAGTTGAAACCAATGCCAGTGAAATTCCATTATTCCTGATGCCCGATTCAATACCACAGAAACAGAAATCCAATACATACACACATACACTCCTTTATTTAAAAACATTGTGCAGACAGTAGCAAGTACAGAACAAAACAGAAACTGTCTTTTTCAAGTATTTAAACATTTATGCTACATTAGAATAAGAGCACACGTGCAACATTGGCCTGTAGCCTTAAAGTCAAAAACAAAGCACCGCAACAAAATACTCGTTGTCCCCCACAACCAAAGATTGACTTTGGATTTGGCTCTGCCCACCCGTCCATCATCCGCGATTTCTAAGCCTGCTGGCCTGTTTTGGATGAAACTTGGGGGAATGTTGGATTTTCACACTGGGGTCTGACATTTTGAATATAAATGTGATTGGCCTGCCACAATGCCACCAGTAGACCAACGGGGCCAAAGCTTTACATTTAATATCTCAGACACTGTTGGGTCAAATTTGATGAAACTTTGGGGGAATGGTATGTTTTTAGATTGATAATCCAGTATCTGCCAAAAAGTCCCGAAATTTCAAGCAATGTCCCATACACCGCACATCACAAAACAATAAAACAAACAAAGCAATTAAGCCCAGGATGACATGCCCCAATTGTCAGGGACATCATGGTCACTGTTGGTTTGTTTCAAATTAGAGGAACTGTATGAAATGTCCTGCTGGCTAACAACAAATATAATGGTATAATTATGTGCTCTCAGTTTTATTTACAGTTCTGTATGTATTACTGCAAGCACACAGGCTAAAGCTAGATTAGAATGTAAACACTGAATTACAGAGTGAAATATGAAGTTGTCTCGATGCTACCAATACTAAAAACACTAGCATTGGCATCATTTTCAAATTTTTTTATATGAACACGGGACCTATCGATTCTTGTGACATCCCTAGTAATAACACTGCAATAAACTGTTGTTGAAAGTCTGGCTATGAATCGGGAGGAGGCAAAGAGGGGGGCAGAGGACAAATGGTCTCGGCTTTATATCTCAATCTCATTAACAGGTGAGATGAGTCCTGAGGGAGGAATCTGCTCGCCAGCGGGTGTGACAGCACAACGCCACGCCACGCGACATGAGTCCACCTGTAGAACTGCGTGACACAAGAACACACTAGCTATACTTTCTCTAAGCAAAGGCTGAAAACTCCGCTACAGTGCCTCCTGCCCTGCCAGAATCATCTCCCCGAAGATTGCCTGGCAGGATTCCAAGGTATAATTTTACTATCAATGTGGCCCTGTAGCCTGGGGTGAAGCACTATAAATACTACCCTCCTGCTCCTATACCAGCGATGCAGCAGGCCCCACTTCTAATAAATTATCCTCCACTCTGAATGCAGGAGGGACCTTTCTTCTGAAATAGTAGGACATTATGCTTGAGAGTCAACATTACGGCTTGGAGTTAAGAGGAATAATTGCACGGTACTTACATTTACATTCATCCAAATCAGTGTTTCTAATCAGTTCCCATACAGTTAAATTAAGTAACCCCGAAATACTTATCCAAATGGCGTATGCCCACATTTTTGATGTTGTCTTTAAAGAACTTATCAACATGCATTGGCATTGTGTCCTCCATCGTCCCATGGGGTAAAGCAGTGAGCAGCAGGAATAGCCAGACCAAAGAAAACAATCACATCACAGCTTTTGGAAGAAGTTTCAATTTACAGTCTCCTGAGAAAGAAAGAAATAACCTTCAAAGATATGTGTTACCCACCAGAAGCTGCAATATTTTTTTCTTTTTTTTTTTTTTTTTTTTTTTAAATCAGTTTCAGCTTACATTAATGCCAAGGACAAATGTTGCCAAACTTTGCTGCCTGTTATCTTTGTTTTTAAGTGGATGAATGTATAGCAAATACCACTGGGGGCTCACCTTTCATAAACTTCACTGAAGTACAAAAAAGACATGTCATACCCTGTGTTGTCTTGTTTTGTGAGACCTTTTACCTGAGATAAAACTAAAATCATCAACTGGCGGAAATCTCAGATCCGGATCTTCACCAAAATCTAATTGACTCATCTGTGGGCCAAAGGCTATCTGTCCACCAGATTTCATCCAAATCAATTTGTTACTTTTTCAGATATCTAAAAAACAGACAAACAGGGGTAAAAACATAACCTCCATTCATCTTTGTTGGCAGAGGTAACAAAATACCAGATTGCCAGAGAGAACCTCTAAGTGAGAAGGTTTTCAGAAGGAAGGACTATGATTCATTTATAGCTTACAGCTGTAGGAGTGGCCAAGTACGATCAGACCAATAGATGTTTCCAGTCTCAGTACTGAGGAAAGTGTTAAGACATGCTCCAGCAGAAAGAGGTGATTTGAGGATACTTAGTCTTGGAAAATCTAACGCAAATATGTGATGTTTCACATGTTATTTGTGCTAAAGGAATCACCAGGTGTGTTTGACAGGAAAATGCTGTTGAAGTGTTGCTTCATCCAAAAGGGAAAGTAGCATAAATGTTTGGCACAGTTTGACAGCTACCCTGAAGCATGTTTTTTGTTTGAGGAACCCCGATACACATCATGTTTGTGCCTTGTATAACACTGATGCATAAATCTGCATTTTCTCTCTTACATTTCCAATATTTTTTTTCCAGGAGAGAAAAAGCCGCCTGGCTCTGTCACATGGTCATCAGTGAGAATCCCAACGCTATAGCCCATGGCCCACACTGTGCTAAGGAACATTTAGCTGTCTACTTGACATTCATAGTCTGCAAGGCTTTCATTTGCACAAAAATCACTGTGTATGAAGGCAATTTAGCTCTCTCATTAAAAAGACATAAATGCCCCAGAACTTAATGGCATCTCACAGTAAAAGAGTGAGCCTTCAGAGTTTTGAGATTACATCTTAAGATTGTCACGCATATAAAACTGGAAGGGCTGTTATTGGCTCAGTGTTGCCTTTTCATCACAATTTAGAAGGAAATGGCCAACAATAAAAGTGTGCAGCCATCCAACTATTCACCTGTGAAGTTCTGCAACACCCAGACAGATGCCAGATATTTGGCAAAATCTCCTATTCTGCAACAGTTACTTTTAATGGTTTCATGCCTAATATACATGAGCGCATGCATATTATTTATGTGTTGTAGTTAAATGATTTCCACCACTATCATCTCTGAATAGATTTGAAGGACGAACAATACCAGGATAAGACAGAGAGCCAGTAAGAGTGAGTGTCAGTTTAATCTACCACACACCTGTGTTTTACCTTTTGTTATCTGTTCCCTCTATAATAAAATCCATTACTGCAAGATACGGCAGTGTAGTGTTGGCTTTGTGTGAAGCAAAAAATGATAAAACATACTGAACAGGCTCAGCTCTCACAGTGTACAAGAATCATTAACTAAATATGCCTTGTATTATGTTTCATCTTGATTAGTGCACCTTTTACCCCTTCAGAGATGTTACAATCGTGCTATGTGCTTAACCTTGTGAAAAAGAGCCTGACAGCGCTGTACCATACACCATGTGCAAAGACACTTAAAGAGAAATGACTTCTCTAAGTAATGACTTCCTCCATCCCTGCGGTCTTTAATTTCAGCAGCCATGAAAAGTGACATTGATATTACCAGCGGTAAGGTTATTGAGACTGATGAGAACTCTTTTATCAGTCCACTTTATGAACTGTAACATTATGTACCCACAATTTCCAAAACAGAGCAATAGAGACAAACCCAATATGCTATGATAAAAGGGGGACACGGATTCGGTGCGCTTCCAACATCAATACTGTAAACTCATTGTTCATGGAGTTCAGGAGCTTTAGAGTGGAATTATATGGCGAGCTCTAGGCTAAATCCTCTCTTCACCATCTCTCTGGTGGGGAGATGCCCTTGGTCTGTGAGAGTGAGGACGTTATTCAGCATGCAAGGTCTCAGTAGTGCATCTGTATAGCTCAGCGCTGTCCCTCTCCTCTCAGACAAGATGAGAATGAGACTGGAGACATGCATTATTTGTAACCGATATCGTTCCTTAATGGCGTCTGCGCTCCCCCTGGCAGCCCATAATGGACCGTTTTTGAGGTTCTCAGCATCTTGTTCAGCTTTTTGATGGTGACGGAATGGGGACAGTGGGTGTCACCTGGGAAGAAACAAGAAGAACGATGGGACCTTTCATTTACTTGTCAGGAAGCTGGCATTGCCAGCACTTGACATGGTGTGCATGCAGAAAGTGCTTGTACTAGCAGTGGCAGATAACAACAAGGAGAAAAACTGCCCTTCAGAGGAGAGACATTTCATTCTTTCTTCCCTGCTACAGAAACAGGGGTTGAAGGAAAAATGCCATCTGTCTAAAAAGGGAGGAATTCATATGTTGATGACTGTATAAAATAAGTATGAGCATTACAGACACCAATAACTGTGTAAGATCCTTGGTGCGTTGGCAGCACTTGAACACTTGTCCTTATCTAACCTCCTATTCCTACAGCTTTGCATCTCCATGAGGCAGGGATAACTATCCAGAAGCTCACAGAACAGCCTACCTGGGCTGGGACACAAGAAACCACTTAACGGATGGAGGCAATGGTAAGCAGAGCCATGTACTCGCTGAACACACTGAGTGTCTGGTGATGCCTCAGCTCACTGTGTTTTTTAACAGAATAAAATGTCTTTACGGTGAAATCAGCACATATTTTCCAGATATGAAATACACCGCGAGCCAAGTTATATAGGCCTCTGTGTCTTTGTGCTCTCTGCGACACACGCACCCCCTACGGCCTGACATAAAGGGGCCTGATTCGCGAAACGTAACCTTGCAGCTCTGAGCAGAAGCATATAAGAAGAGCAGGGGAAAAATCTTTACCAGAGGCAAGACCTAAATTACAAGCTGTATGCTTAGGGAAGGATGAATGCACCTCTAGAGGAATCAACTAAGGATGGGGCTCAGGGAGGGTAAAATCTCCATTCAAATCTGAATGGCATTGCATCTTTAATGAGATCTGTCATCTCATTCCAGCTCCTGGGACAGCACCTGCCTGACCTCCTCTGTTTGTCAAGCAGAAGAGAACAAAGCTTTAAGTGCAAGCTAGACACTGTTGATATACGTGAGCAGCAATTAAGATAGATGTACTAGCTTACTGCTGAATGAAATAATATAGTTGAGTGCAACTTTATATTGATAAGCATATCTAAGTGGAAGATTAGATGCAATTGTCCATAGAAGACATTAATAGACAGATATAAATACCTTTGATTAGACAGGCCAGGCAGAGATGAATAGTGTAGGTGGGACAGAAAATCTGGATGTCACTTTACATTGGTGAGCAGCTCCCTGCTGCTCTGATTGATCTCCTGTAATTTGACACCAATTAAATATTCTAATGTGACAACACAACTTCAATTACCACGATAGCGAAAATCCTCCTGTCTAATTACGCTCTCCTTTTCATTCCTCCTTTTCAGAGGTCTCTCTGAGAGACAGGGGAGGAGGAGACAAGGCGTGCGCTTGTGTGGTCTCTGAATTAATAATAATGCCAGAAGAGACGCAAGTACACAGGCAAGCAGGGGAAACCACAGAGCACGTCACATCACATAAAGCAGAGCCCAGGACATTGAGAACTTTACATGCTGCCAGGAGAGCATTACATCTCTCCGTAACTTTCAGTGACACAACTTCATCATTCCATCCTCCCAACTCGTAACCGCACTCCTTCAGTGTCATCTTTATAAATATGCAATTTCATCATCACCTTGTCCACCGTCATCATCATCATCATTATCATCATCCTCGCTATTACTGTTGTACAATAAATGCTCAGGTGCTAATCTCACTCAGTGTGTTGAGTGAAGAAGCTGGGGAGGGATAAGGAATTATTTATGATATCTGGAACCATACACTGACTTGCAAATACTAACTAGTGTATAGCTTACCGTTCTTGTACTGCTACTGGTATATTGCTTAAAAAGTTAACCTAGACCCTGTGAAGCTACAAATATCATCTCTGGATTTGTACATACACATTTATTTCACACCTTCAAATTGATGGAGTGAGATTTTAACACAAAGGCAGACAATATTTAACAGTTTAATGTGTTTTAAATGTTTTTGAGGCTGTTAAATGTTTTGTTTCATTGTAAACACTGCATTTAATGCTGTATACACCCACTATCGGCATTCTTCAAAATACAGAATTGGTCTCTTAAGTTATTAAATACAGCCTATATCCATTTTATTCCCTAGACTGAGAAATATTGAACTTGCACTCAAAAGCATTGAACATATTGACAAGCTGGTACTCATCAGTGAAGAGTCTCCTTCCAATAAGATAAAATCTCCCATCTCCTGCACCCAAATGACTTCTCACACATCTCTCTGGGATAAAGGCAGAGCGAGGGTGATCGAAGCCATTGTTGCCATCTAAACATGAGCATTAACTGAAGCAGCTGACCCGGATGGTTCGCAGATAGAATTCACTTTGCCTCTGCATTTCCACATTAGCGCTGTTGTCTGTTTTATCTGATGATGACTTCCACAATCTAAAGCGCTTTGATTACTGCATCTGCCCATTTAGACCACGCCAAGTTGTAATGAACACATTTAACCAAGAACAATGCAGTCGACACTGATCTTATGAACACTTGAGTTCACAGTGAGAGTCTGGGTGGTCCTGCAGCACTGTGCTTTATCTGATTTCCTCCGGCCGACAGCTTTTGACCTCTGCTAAGTAGAAGGCTGTAGCATAATCGGATAAATATTTCTTAAACAATTCTCCCAAATACAGTAATATAATGCAAATTATTAGGATCACTTTCAATAATTACATTTATGTAGCTCTTTCAAATTATACAGCGTGTGTAATTATGATACATAAAACTTATAATTTCCTTTAATGCACATTTCTAATGGACTGTCTTCTCTGCCAGTTTAGCTGTGGGCAATGTTGAGCTCATTGAAGGAAAATTGATGTGGCACATTTCCCAGCGCTGAGAGGACCAACACTGACTTGGCTCCACTTCTGCTTGACTCCCCAGTGTTATCCCACAATGAACATTTGCATATCCTAGGAGTTATTAAATTGAACCTTTATATAAATGCTGTCTTTCAGTGTTTGCACTTAGACAAGATGAGGTTTCCAAAAAAGAAAAAAAAAATCCAGCCGGCGAGGGTTTGAGGTTTTATAATGAAATGAGAGAGAGCCATGTTCTCTATACGAGGACCAATTCTCTAACTTTCTGCAGCTCATTTTTAGTCTCTGGCTGGCACAGAAGATCAAGCCAGTACTGGAAGGGCTTTAACCATGGCTAATCCCTGCCCTGCTGAGAGTCTGCGGAAATGGAGGTGTGTGTGTGTTTGTATGTATGTGTGTGAGTGTGTGTATGTGTGTGTGTGTGTGTGTGTGTGTATGCATGAGTGAG
>OMKZ01051204.1:0-10644 GCA_900302535.1 Neoniphon sammara | reverse complement strand
TTACTTTACTGAGATCTAGATAGATAGTTATAATAAGATTTCTGAGATCTACTGATTATTTCCCCTTGATTTTATTAAAAGATTAGATGACAGTGCTTATTCAGCTTCCAAAAACATGCTCCTCTCCACTGCATTCTGTCTCAGTTTTCCTCTCCTCTCTGTAAAAGATAAATGACAGACAATGAGAAGGTTATCAAATGAACTCTTCATAACTATTGGAATTCTGATATTAACATGAAATAAATGTATATTTACCTTTGAAAAAGAGAGGGTTGACACTGCATCTTCTTCTCTACTCTCCACTGCATTCTGTCTCCTCAGTTCTCATCTCCACTGCATTATTTCTGCTGCTTT
Organism: Neoniphon sammara; assembly: GCA_900302535.1. Lineage (NCBI taxonomy): Eukaryota > Metazoa > Chordata > Actinopteri > Holocentriformes > Holocentridae > Neoniphon > Neoniphon sammara. The sequence goes on along the minus strand of OMKZ01051204.1, from coordinate 10,290 downwards.
ACTGCAAATTATGCATGTTTCCAAAAACAGTACTTTTCATGGTTGCAAATAAATCTCATCTCAGTTTAGGTATTTTCATTACAGACTTTATAACGTTGATCAACAATGCTTTGGTTTACTAAACCTCATTAACGTCAATGCGCCAACCTGGATAGTTAATTAAAAACAATGTGAACAAACATTTGTCAAAACAACATCTATTGCAACATAAATAACATTACTAAATCTGCTTGCTCATGATGTAATTTACTCAGCTAACTTCAAACACGTCGCATGTCCATTCAGTTAGTGCTAGCTACATTTAATTGATATTAAGATTACAGCTTTCAATCGGTTAAAAAGCCCAATTTTCGGAAAGTCCATTTCTTAGGTAGGTAACAATTAACTAGCAAGCAAAATTATTATGTTGTGGAGGTTGAACTAATAGTTTTGAGAACTTTCTGATCTGAGAAATGCACCAAAGCGAGTGAGAAAAACTGTAATGGTGAGCAACAGGAATTCATGTTAAGTCCTGCATTAATTCATGCATTAAATCAACATGAGTCATGCATTAGTGATTTTGACCATTATTGTAAAGTGTTGATGGTAATTGTCCACAATACAGTGAATCTGTCAGTACTGAGTATGTCAGGCCACACTGGCTATCTCATACACATTTATGTCCTCAGGTATCAGCACACTGGAAAACAGTCTGTCTATAGATGCTGACCTCATCACTGTGTTCCCTCAGGAGCGTCCTCGGCCAGAGTTTGCAGCCATGGCCCCAGCTATGGAGCACAACCCAGTTACTGGGGTCAAAGAGCCCTATTTTCCAGAGAAGGCCAGGTTGTCCCGCATGCTCACTGGCTCCATGGTCATCGTTATTATGGTGAGACGTTTAAAACAAACAAAAAAAGGATTTAAAGGCAGCTAGCTAGCAGGTCTCCTTAGAAATAAATGAACATACCAAGTATTTGGTATTTGCTGAGGGCTAAGTGAAGTTTCTGTTTCCTTTTGTCTGCTTTTACACTTCTAAAGTCATATGTTCAAGGATTACATTGATATGTTGATTTGCTGATAATGATCTTTAATTATAAGTCTAATTTGAGCCAGTCAGTCAGCTAGTCAGTGAGAAGCCTTTAATCAGATTTGATTCTAATACATTTTGATTGGATTCCACACAAGCAAGCATACATACAGTATGTTCTCTTCTGGTTTCAAATGAGAGTTTTACTGTTCCATGGCCAAGATGCTGCTGCACTGGATGTTCCACCCTGACAAGAATATAATTCCTGTGGAAACACTGAATATCTTGACTATCAGCAAAAAATGCCTGAAATGGGCAACTTAAATCCAAAAACTGTTGATATAAGCCAATCCAGAATTAATGTTATCTATCTTCAGAAAGCCGTAGTAGTCAAACTCTAGTGTGTTCCTGGCTTACTCTTGTAAGCCTGGAGAGAAAGATAGCTGTGTGGTTTACACTTGTGGAGTAATCCATTGTGTAAAATCACTGAATGGTAATCAAATCCATTTCTAATAATAGCTGGATCTAGGTCATGTGCCCACAGGACTAGATGAGGAAGATAATCTCAGCCAAGCGCTGTACAGTCCAGGATTACCTTGTTCGGGGGAATGGAATTAAGGCTCAGCTTTCCCTCCATTCTAAAAATCTGGACCATGTTCACTGGTGTGGAAAATTAAAAATGCTGCCATGACCCCCAACACAATCCCTCAAGGCAGACTCATAGTATAATATCCCTGATCACTGATCTGGAACATACTGACCAGTTAGACTGACTGAGACTGAAATCTATCTAAGTGGTGTGGCTTTGTGTTTTATTGTTGAAAAAGGGGCAAAGAAATGTTCTGTGGAAACAGATAGACAGAGATAGATAGATAGATAGATAGATAGATAGATAGATAGATAGATAAACAGACAGACAGACAGATAGATAGATAGATAGACAGATAGATAGATAGATAGATAGATAGATAGATAGATAGATAGATAGATAGATACTGTAGATAGATAGATAGATAGATAGATAGATAGATATGATTACTCTTCTGACCCATTATCCACGTCTCACTCCTCTCAGCTGTGTGTGGTGATGATCTTCCTGGTGACAGTGATCATGTACCGTGGCATCATCAGTGTTATGATGTTTCATACTGGGAGCCCTGTCCTGCGCACACAGGTATATCAGATCTCTTATGTCCTCATAGGTATTTACTGGAGGAAATCTAAATTTCAGGTCTTAAAAGGATTTAAAAGGATTTCTATCTTACAGATCTTAATGAATTTCACAGTGTATTTATTTCTCAGTTAAGTTTCGCTTTGATGGAAATATGAAATCAGACATTAGTGTTGACAGATTAGTTACATGCTGTGATATTTTGTCATGGCAGAGTTGGAAAGTAAGACAAGCAAAATAAGCAATAGTGTATAACAATGGATCTGTGAGCTTGTCCATCAGTATATGCATTGCTTATTTGGTTTGGGGTTATCCAAACAAGCTTTTAGCTTCTCTTTGGGCAAAATTGAATCGTAGGCAACTGGACCTTGTATTTGTCTTAGGAAGACGTTTTGCCTCTTATCCAAGGGGCTTCATCAGTTCATGCGCATTGGTCTTTCTAGTCCGCACTAGTCTGATAGCAAAGCTTTTAGCTTTGCTATGAAATCCAGCAACTGGAAATGCAAAGACAAAAGTGAAAGTGGGTGGGGCGCATAAGGTGGATAACACTGAACCTTTATGGAACTCCAAAGAAATGGTCTCCATTCAACAGTCTCCATTGCAAAAGGGAGCAATGGGGCTTATGGGAAATGTGGTGTGTGTGTGTGTGTGTGTGTGTGTGTGTGTGATCTCTTCCCCAGGCAGGTAACATAGCCAATATCTCCAGCTGTATGGTGAATCTGGGGCTCATCCTGCTGATGGGTCAGGTCTACACTGCATTAGCCGAGCAGCTCACTAAATGGGGTGAGAAGCAATGTGGTGATACCAGCCACTCAGCAGTTCCACCAATAACAGCTAAGGAAAAATGTGGCCCTGTTTTACTCACTTCACTTGGATCACTTTACTTGACAGAAAAGCAGTGAAACTGGTGTGATGGCATTTGATAAGACAACAGAAAGCAGAAGGGCAGCACTCACAGCCAGTAGGATTTGCGTATTTTGGTTTACATCTTTCTGTAGAAGCTTCTCAGCAGCAACACCAGCCTCCCAGCAGCCACATCTGTTGCCATCATGGAGGTTCAGTGGAGAAAAAACAGCTGCGCATTTCATTACTGAGGTTATGGATGGTTAGCTATGCAGTTCATACTTTACTCTATTAGCTGCATCAATCAGATGTATCAGTGATGAAATGATCATTTCTCAGTAGGGATGGACTGATATATTGGCAGACTGTGGTAATGGTGCAATACTATTTTTTATTGTCAATATATGGCTTATTATAAAATTGGTACTTGTGTGACCTTTTTTCTTTCTTTTTTTTTGTCAGAAGCGTGTCACTTAATACAACTGTACAATTAGCAAAAGAGTAAAACTAACATGGGCTTTTGTTATCCTAAGACAGACCAGTCTGAACTGCTTAACCCGTGTTGCACCTGCATTTATATTACAATTCCTACAAAAAAATCCCTGCATTATGGCTGGGAAAATATTGGATATTGGTAGCGGTACATCAAGAAGCCATATCAGTCCATCCCTATTTCTTAAATAATAGAACAGAAATCAACCCTTTCTATTAAATTCTGTTGCCTCTTTCCACTGACTTGGCATGAATTCATGTTGCCTCCCAATATTTCTTTTGTTATCTGACCATAACTTAATCGCAATATTGATTTCAGTGAATCTTGGTGTGTTTTTTCCTCTATGTTGCAGAGATGCACAGAACCCAAACTGAATATGAAGACGCCTTCACCTTCAAAGTGTTCATTTTCCAGTTTGTCAACTTCTACTCCTCTCCTTTCTATGTGGCTTTCTTTAAGGGACGGTGAGAGACAGAAGCTACTTATAACATGGATAGTGTTTTATACTCATCAGAATTGTTTGTTAAAGAAATAAAGAAAATGTAGAACCTGACAAATATTTAAGTATTTTTATTTCTCTGTGTCGGTGCTAGGTTTGTGGGTTACCCTACCAACTATGGGACTTTGCTTGGGATGAGAAACGAAGATGTGAGTTCTTTCCTTACATTTTGGATTAGCTCTAATTTTAAAGGAATACTCCAACATTTTGGGCCAAATGCCTTTTTTCCGACAAGATGTTTGATATCATTTTCACTTCTGTACGTCCACTGGTTCAGTTCCTATATGGGTAGTATTTCATGTTAGCTTAGCATAAAGACTTGAAGTCTGCAGGAGTCATTAGCTTAGTTCCGTCAAAGTGAAAAAATAAACTTTACAGCAACTCTGAAGCTGTCTTATTTAGCTGTCTTATGTCTGTGTTCAGTGGTTTATTTTTCCACTTTTTTTCCACTCAAATACATTTAAATGTATTTACCCATTTCATCATCACAGAATTTTTCTCATTAGTTCTTATTAGCTGTGTTATCATTTGAAAAGCAATTGGAACTTGAAAAGTTTTTTTCAGGTTAACTTTTATTGTTATCATGTCGATGCTGCATTGTGTTATATGTGTGTGTGTGTTCCAGTGTGGTCCCGGGGGATGTCTCATTGAACTGGCTGAACAACTCTTCATCATCATGGTGGGGAAGCAGCTCATCAGCAACGTTCAGGAGTTCGTCATCCCGTATGTCTCCTGCCCAGACATTTGAAACAGAATAGAATACAGTAGGGTTAGACTGATATATAGGTTTGCTAATTTATTATTTTTAATAAAAGCCCATATTGGCCTTTAATAAAAGAGCTGCTAACCCTCCTAAAAGAATTTGATTCATATGAAATCTAAGTTTTTGTTTTTTCCCACGATGGCGTGAGTGCTGTTTCAGAGGCTTGTCCATACTGAATCAAGTTCTGCAGGAAACACTTTTCTTTTAGCATGAAAATAGTCAAATTCAAAGAAACTGACTTGGTAAAAAATGGGATATGCACTGAACCTCTGCATTCTGATTGGCGCGGTGTTTGTCTGGTGCAGTAAAGGTCACTGCTCTACTACTGCAGCGGTGGCACAGCCAACACTCTGTGTGTGTGTGTGTGTGTGTGTGTGTGTGTGTGTGTGTGTGTGTGTGCGTGCGTGCGTGCGTGCGCACTATATGGACAAATTGGCATATGCTACTGTTACAACCTGGCTCAGGGAAGTAACATGAACGAACGACAACCGAACTAAATAAAACAAAGGACAGTTTATTAACTACAGAAAACAAAGTAAAACAAAGAACAAATGGAAGTGGTGTGGTGGAGACACCGCTGCTGCAGAGTCTGCTGGCTGAGAGAGAGGCTATGGAAGTGGAGGAAGGGCCTTTTATAAGTAGTTCAGGTGCTGCTGATTGGACGAGACTGGTGATTGGGTGCAGCTCCCTGAAACAAAAGACAGGTGCACAGAAAAACAGGGCGTAACAGCTACTATTTGTCTTTATGTTTGCAGTCAGCTTTAAGACAAATAGTCAGATGAAACAAAGGAATAATGAACTACTAAGAAATCAGGTGCTGAAAAATGCTCCCTAAAGAGTCTCTATTTTGAAGTACATCCACTATAGTTTCATCTTTCTGGGCAGCATTCACTATCCTTCAGGATTCAGTCCCCATGTATACAAGTATCAACCCTTCTGAAGTGTCTTTGAGCAAAAATTACATTCAATGAAACTTTAATGATCTCCATGGGGAAGCTGACTCATGCACTTGCAGCAGCAAATACCAGAATATGAGTCACTTGAGCTGCGTAATGTCCCAAAATACACACCAGTGATATATTAAACATAGATTATGCTGGTGAGCTCATTAAGTGAGCTAATTAATGTGTTCCTTTGCAAATATTTCTGTCAACATAGTTGTCCTCATTTAACACATAACTGATATTAATATAAACTCTGAATTACTTTAAATATAAACTCATTAACTTCATTAAATCATTATATCTTAGAGCATTATAAATTATAGTTTCTTAAAGAAAATCATTAATTTGTAAATTTTTGTAGCATATGCATACAAAAACAACAGTATTTATGAATACAGATATGAACTAAATTTTAAAGGAATACTCCAATGTTTGGGGCAAAATACCCCTTTTCCAACTTACCTAGACTGAGACAAGATGTTGGATACCATTTTCACCTATGTACGTCCAAGTTCAAGTTCAAGTTCATTATTTAGAGCCCAAAATCAGTTTTACAGTGTTACACTGTTTGCGTGCACTGGTTCAGTTCCTATGGGTAGCATTTCATGTTAGCTTGGCATAAAGACTTGAAGTCTACAGGAGTCATTAGCCTAGCTCCATCAAAGTGAAAAAATAAACCTTACAGCAACTCTGAAGCTGTCTTATTTACACAGTGTATCATGTGTATTTGAAATACACGTATTGGAATATGTGAAAAAAGTCAAGAAGTTAGATGGTAGGAACTATAATCACTGAACACATGAATCCTTCCATCTGTGTTGGACAGTGTCGGAGTTGCTGTAAGATTTATTATAAGGTTATAAGGGTTATTTTTACATTTTTTCCTTTAAAACATCAAGCTACAGTATATGTAATATATAACAAATGAGATAACACCTAAATCCCTACCAGCTCCAGGGCTATTGAGTCTAATGACCCTTCTACACAGTTCAATAATCTCCCATTATTATCACATTATTATTGTTGTTTTCTAATGTATCCCCACAATTGTTCCACTCCACTGTGTATCTGCTCTGACAGGAAAGTGAAGGCCTGGCGCCAGAAGAGAGCAATGGACAAAGTCCGGGGGGGTAAAGCATCCCATGAGCCTCGGCGCTGGGAGGAGGATTACCAGCTGGTGCAGTTTGAAGGCCTGTTTGAGGAGTATCTAGAGATGGGCAAGTATACTCTGTCAAAAGGACATGGGTTTGTATTATTATTGAGTTTTTTATTACTATCAGATAAAGCAAATAGAGGACAATTTATATGTGCATAACATAAAAACTAGAAATGTAAGAAGAAAGAATGTGAAATAAGATAATAATTGATAATGACATCAGGAGGATGCACAAGTGACAGAGGTAGAATATACTTTACCATGGAGACAAATGGAAGAAAAAAAAAACAGAATATAAAAATTGACCAAAAAATGGGATAAATTCATTATGGACTGAGCAACAGAATGTCAACAGAAGACCTTTCATGTACTGGACCTCAACAATAGGCCACACATATGTACATAAAGTGTCTAGGGTTATTAACATGTTTGAAACTTAAGCAGAGAATGTGGACACTAGGATTTATGCATTAATATTTATTATTGCCATTGCTGTTCAACATTCCCATTGGTCAACATGGAATTTCTGGAATAAGGTGGAATTTTGACCAGTGTCTTCCAGACAGGGAATGTTAGGGAATTGGGCAAATTCTCCAGAGAAATCAAGTCAATTTTACAAATGATTCAGTTTACAGGAACATAGCAGAATGTAGAATACCAGCACTAACACTCCAGGAAGGAAGAACATTTTCGGGAATTACTTTTAGGGAATTACTATGGAAAGTCATGGAAGAGTCATGTAATTCTTTGTTGGGGCCTAGGTGGAAACTGATTATCATTAATAATTACTGGTAGTAGCAGCAGTAGTATTTGTCCTGTTTTGTTGATAACAGATTGGCTGTGGTTCTAATATATTTGGCAAAAATTAAACTGTTTATTGCAATGTTATTCCTCGCTATCTTAACCATACCTGTGTTCAAATTCAGTCCTTTATCAACTGAAATCACTTTAAAAACAGAACACAACATTAAACAGTGCCTCTCATGCTGTGCCACAGTGCTCCAGTTCGGCTTCATCACCATCTTTGTGGCAGCGTTCCCCCTGGCTCCACTTTTTGCCCTCCTAAACAACTGGGTGGAGATTCGCCTGGATGCCCACAAGTTCGCCTGCGAGTACCGCCGGCCGGTGGCTGAGCGCGCCCAGAACATTGGAGTTTGGTTCAACATTCTGGAGGCCCTGTCGCACATGTCCGTCATTGCCAATGTGAGTTGTTTGATCATGCTGTCATCACCTGCCTGGGAATTTATGATGATCAAGGTGTCCAAATATGTAAAAACTATGTGAGTATGTGAAACTTTTAATTTGGGGGACTGTTGTTGCTAGAATGTCAGATTAATTATGGTTAGATAGTTGATGTATATGCTTTTTGCAGTTTTCCACCCCTTTTCTTCGGGCTAACTATGACTTGACTGATGTGGAATTTGAAGACTGATAGCAGTATTGATTTCTTTTGACTGAAGCTGCTAATAGGTGATATTTAATACCTCTACATTAAACCATTTTTAAGCCCAAAAATCCAAGCATTCAGCATCTCTGTCAAACTTTATTCCTCTGTCAGGGCATCAAAGCCTCTCAAACAGCATTTAAACCATCATGGGCTACTAAAATCTCCATTGAAAGCCAAGCCAATGAAATTCTTTAAGGTGGTTTAGCAGCCCTTAAGGCAGGGTGAGGCAGCTTTTACAGACTGTTGGAGAAAATCCTTCTACACCAGTGGAATGATTTCTGTGCTCACACATCAGATGGAAAAATAATAACATTTAACACATATCCTGACTAGCTGGGATCAGGGAGGAACTTCCATCTTATGAGGTGGACAATCCTCAGTGATCTTTAATAGAGGGACTAACACTACAAACGATGGTTATAAAGGGTACTGTTTTTCTTACTACCAAATTAATCCCTGTCTTTTCTCTGTTTAACACCTTCAGGCTTTCCTAATAGCATTCACATCCGATTTCTTACCTCGCTTGCTCTACCAGTACAAGTTCGATAATGATCTGAGGGGATACGTCAACTTCACTTTGGCTTACGCTCCACTTAACTACACTGAGCATCCTATGTGCAGGTAAACTGTTTTCTCGTCATTTATATAGATAGATATAGATCCATCATTACAGATCTATATACAGTCAAATTTGATACCTGTTTTTTTTTTTGTTTTTTTTTTGGAGCTATGTGTGTCATGAGTCATTCCTTAATATTTACAATTTTAGACTATTTTTGTCCCCTTTGAAATGTTTCAAAATGTATCTCTTTAAGGCTTCAAACAGCATGCTGATCTCATGTGCTGATCTCAGGTCTTGACCAACAGAGGGCATTATTACTTATCTTTCAAACACCTTTTCCCCAACTGCATGTCACATACACTGAACACTATTTGGCATATTCAGCTATCGCTGTGTATGTTTTGTTTTTTAGATATAAAGCATTCAGAGACAACAATGGAAACTACTCGCTGATTTACTGGGAACTCCTTGCAGTCAGACTCGGCTTTATCATTGCTTTTGAGGTACGGAGGCGACTGCTTTTTCTGTCACTGACTTTGATTCTGTCTCTGTTACTCTGTACTGTCTGCCGATCTACTTTATAGTGCCAAAGCTTTCTATCTGAACTGATTCATTGTTAGTCCATCTGGGTTCCCTGGTTGTTCCTCAATTCTTGCGTTCTTTTTGGTTGAGTCATATGTCCCTTTTTTGATTCATGATTTAGTTTGATGCTTACCTGCATGACACATATTCCTCCTTCATATTCTTCATATTCATATTCCAGTCTTCTTTACTGTCCTCTACCATTTTTTCAACCCACTCCTTTGACTCTCTCTTCACAGGGTTCCCTCGGGTCATGGAATTTCTGGAAAGTCATGGAAGACATGGAATTGTCTATTCCAGACAGGGAAAGTCAGGAGATTTAATAAAGTCTTTGAATATTCATGGAATTTTGTCTGCCTTAATTTTAAAAAATCAGTAACTAGTTATTTGCCAAATATGTTCACTTCCCCCTCAGAATAAAACAGAATGATAAACTTTCAGTTTATTTGTCATGTGCAGGTTAACACAGGGTCAATGGTACAATGAAATGTGTTTGACAAGAAAACAGGTCAGCTCAGCAATAAGAGCACTAGTCATGGATAAATAAAAGAACATTTAAATAAAAATGGGGAGTTTAAACAGAAGTGGAATGATATAGGTCATGGAAATTTAGAATTTTAGTCATTGGATTTTACATTTGACATAATGTGGGAACCCTGTCTTCGTATATGACTGGCATTTTTCCACTGCCTTTGTCTCTTTCCATCTATCATCCTATACTTTCCTCCCTCTGTTATTCATTTGCATTTACTTAAGAGATTGACTTTATACACAAAATCACAGCTGGAAGCTTCAAAGTTTGGCCAGAAGTGGTTCTTCTTTCT
>OMKZ01051200.1:0-14518 GCA_900302535.1 Neoniphon sammara | reverse complement strand
GGCTAATGGCCCCTTGTGATTTCCGCCGCAACACCGGCAGAGACTTTTTATTTCATTATTTATTTATTTTTTTTATGTTTTTCTCAGTGCCACCGCGTCCCCGGCGGCGCGGGGTGGGGTTAATGCGAAACACAGCGGTTGTCCAATAAAAGTGACCTATGGGGTCAGGAGCGGTGCCTAATGATTTTCCTCTACCTGCCTGTGGTCTTTGAAGGCGAACCGCAGAGCTGTCCGCCGCCCCCACCTTTTGATTGCTCTGAGATTACTTTCCTCACAGCACAGACAGGCAATCACTCCTCCACCTCTCTCTCTCTCTCTCCCTCTCTCTCTCTCTCTTTTTACCTGCGTGACCCACACATTTAAGCGTTAATGCCATGTTATGTTGATGTTAGTTCAAACGCTGCAACAGCGTCAACGCCACCAGACGTCCTCATGCTGGAAGTGTGCAGTTGGAGATTTTTTCTTCTTCTTCTTTTTTTTGTTTCTTCTTCTTCTTCTTATCATTATTTCGATCCAGCAGAAGATGAGATGACTCAGTCCAATTAGGGCTTGTTTTCTTTCTTTTGCAGTAAAATAACAAGTAAATCCCCCGGGGTGTTTTGAAGGCACTGTTCATACTGTGTAAGTGACAGTCTAATAAGACGGCTTTGTAAGATGAATTGCCCCCATCGTATAAATGGCCCACTTAATGCAGCTGGTGCGTTCCGCCATAGCAAACAGGGAAAGGAGGGAAACGAAAGAAAAAAAACTGCTTACAACCAATATAGGCTGCACACTGCAGAGCTGCTAGGTTTCATTACAGATATAGAAGGATAGATAGATGAGATTTCGTGAAACGGCAGTGTCCTAAAAAACCGCGGCGGTTCCAGGTTTGCAGTGCCGCTTCAGCGTGGCGTCTTCGTTATTTTCAGACACTAAAGTGGCCCAGTCCACCAGAAGCCAGGGTGAGAGCAGAACAGCGTGTGCCAGACCCAGGAAAACTGCACCCGAGGAAAAGGCAACCATAAAGATAAAAAATGTTGAAGTAAGAGCAGCGGACAGGATGGGTCAAGGAGAGGGAGTGCCTCATAAGCGTGACCTTACCTTGAAACAACAGAGGGGGCGGGGGTGAAAGTTTCAACATCAAACAGCAGCGCAAACATCAAAGTAAAGAGATTATGGGAAATAAAGACAACATATACAGTATAAGGGAAAAATGGAATATATTGGAATATATTGGAATATAATGGAATACGAATCTAAAAATAAAGGAAGGTGAAATTTGTTTAAAATTTCTTTATTCACTCACAGCTCACAGCAATAGTCTTCTAAAATGAAACCGAATGAAAGTTGAGAAGAAGTCCGTGTTCGTCCGCCGCCTCACTTTGTGCAAGGACCTAAATATCTTTCTGATATCAGCTCAGAGCCGTTTCCAAAGCCGCTCTAGTAAGTATGTTTTTAACCGTGATGTGTTGTGGAAAATTTCATTTCGTCAGCATTCGGGGCTGACGTCGAACTTGGACGCGCTTCGCCGTCCGTCAACTGCTTTTCCGGGAAGGAGTCCAGACACGTTTGATACTGGCCCACCTTCAAAGTGCGATGGCAGGGACGGCGTCGATACGCTTCCTGTCCTACTTGAGCGGGACCGGCAGTGCTCGGCCACTCTAGACCCGGTGCGGGGCTGCATGGCGGCGCCTGTGTGATGAGAAAACCTCCAGTGCCGGGGATCAACTTGTGACAGTGTCCCCCCCCCCACCCTTTAGCAAGCCAAATGGACACACACCTGCTCGCGCACGCACACACACGAGGCAGACAACTTGCCACGCGCAGTGATTTAAGGCAGGTATTACCAGAGTGTTATAGGTCATTGTCTAAATGAAGCGTGGTCGAGCAGCGGCAGTCTCATTTCCACCGCCTGACCTTTTCCTGCTGGATGCTGGAAGGATGAGGGAGCTACATGGCTGACATTAATGACCTGCTCTCTCTCTCTCTCTTTCTCTCTCTCTCTCTCCTCTCTCCTCTCACTCTATCACCTTCTCTCGAAAAATAAAATAACAATTAGATACCTTTCCATCAAATAAATAGGCTTCCTACATAGGTACGTCAAACAAACTAGTCTACAAGCAAATGGCAAGAGTTATGTTCGCTAATGTTAGCTACACTTTGTCGCCCAAAAACCAAAACAAAGAAATGTTCTTGTGAGTGTTCTAATGCATCAAATAATGGCCTTAAAACTGCAACAGATTATTACTTTACTCTTTCCCCTTTAACCTCTTTAACTCTGATTTTCCCTTACCAAGAATCAGGCATGGCCTGTATGACAACACTACACATTTCCCTGGAATTCAGCAGAACGGATTTGGGATCTTTGGAAGCCTTGGGATCTCCACTAGAATTTCAAATGAAGTTGTGTAGGTTTGAACAAAGCTCAGCCATGCAGCAGAGATGAAGGACAAGGTCAAGATTCTGCAGTCAATTATACATAAGCAATGCACAATACATGGGTAAACTTTTGCAAACGGGTAAATACATGATTGACATTTTGGAATCGACCTCGTCAGTTGTTCTGTATTTTCCGTATTTCAGCGTACAGCAAATGCAAAAACTGCTGGAGTGTCATGTTTGTGCTGGTCTGTAAACTGCCGGAGGAGCAAATACAAGCCAGGACTATCTGAAATATCTGCCCACTAAGATATTGGTCAACCTCTCTCTCTCTCTTCTCTCTCTCTCTCCCTCTCCCTCCTTGCAGGCCAGAGAGCTGCTGCCACTACTGATGATGCTGCTGCTACTTCTACTGCTGATAATGATGATGATGATAAAGATGGCACCAGCACCTCCCTTCCCGTCTACCCCGGCCTCCAGTTCTGCCCCAGCCGAAATACAGACCGAATATATCTTTACTCTAAGGTAGCTCTGCGTCTGTGTGCTTGCGTCTGTATTTAATCACACTTAGACAATTAGGTATCCCCGTCCTAAGAGGTAGAGTAATTAATAACAGAAGGAAGGAGGAACCAGAGAGGGTTTTCAATTGATTGCGTGCCCAGATTTTCTTCGTCTTCACTTCATGAGGCCCTTTGGGCGACAGGAATGTTGTAATATCTCCACCCTGGAGCATCAGTGTTGACTAGTGTGGAACTACTCGGGGTGCTCGAGGCCAAAAGTGGAATACGTCAAGTCTTTTCTGGGACCAGTCAAGTTGCAAAGGTGTCAACTTTTTTAAATTCTTCATTAATGATAGATTGCAATAATTACAACAGTATACACTTTAATTCTATAAGATAGTATAAAGTGCACATACCTAAATATCAAGCATACGAGCATATATACCTAATTATCCGTCCGTCCCGTTGCTTGTTATCCCCTGCGTCCCTCCAACTCTTGGCATCATTTTTCATCTTTTCAGTCAGTAATTCAAAGCCAACAAGTAGGTATTTTCCATCGCACCAGTACAATTCTGTAACTGTGGTGGTGCTAATCTGTTTATGATGCAGAATCGGTGTCCTTTGCTTTTCCGGTGGAACATACTGCAGTCCTGTTCGTGTAGGAGAGCAGCAAAGAGAAAGTTTCTCAGAGAAACTAGCGTGTAACCCTGCCAGCAGCCTTTGAAAGTGGGCCAGTGCCAAATAAAGTGGATAACAAAAGTCTACCCACCCTTTTCAAATTTTCCATTTTTCATCGCCTTAAGGCCCGAAATGAAAAGTATGCGTCTACTTAGTATTATTGAGAGCGTGTGCACACTTACACAGCCAAGGTGTTTTAGTTCTAGGCAAGATTTTTATGTAAAATCCCATCCGTCTTATCAGTCTAAATCACAGAGTGGGGCTGCAGCAGAGAAGAGCGTCCCATCCCCGTTAATTGAGACCGCGTAGCTTCACCCTGTTTACCCGTTTGAAATTCTGCTGTCTGCTGCGGACGCTTCGCCCAAAGGAGGTGACAAATGTGATTTTTTTTTTCCTTGGGTGGGGGGGGTGAGGGGGTTATGGGTTCAAATAAAAGTGAAAGAAGTGTAATTTAAAGCGTGGCAATACTCGCAGATTTCAAGGGAGGGGGGCAGGAGGAGCAGCTGTCAAACCAAACTAATTACACAGAGGTGAACTAAAGTGCAACAGTATGATACGTCCATTGACGGTCATCTAGTTTTGATGTTAGTCCTATGATGAGCAGCGACTTGTATTACTGTCCTCTATCTCAAACAACACCCAGATACCGGTTAACACATACAAAAATATGTTATTGTGTGTCTGATCCCTGTTCCTGTTGAGCCCATATTCATATAAAACTGTGAATGAAACACAACCATGCCAAATTGTACCAATATAGGTAGAGCACAGTACTCTTAAGCAGAGGAAAAATCACAGAGCCATTTCTTCAATGAATCGCACATAAAACCCTGAACTATTTCGTCCTGTCTATTAACACGGGAACAATAGCCTGCTTGAATCATTTCAGATGTTTTTTTTGTGTTTTTTTTATGGGATTGATTCAGCTTGCCAGGTGTAAGAGAATTAAAAAAAAAACTCTCCAAGTCCATTCAGATTCCTTGGGTCAATACAAATTGAAAGGTTAGGATTACTGAAGGATTACCATCAGGATTTTAACATGGATCTCCCCACCTACAGCCCTTCTTCACCTTCAATCCTTCAATTCCTCGTACAATCCCTCTGTCATTTTCAGCATTCAGGGAAGCAGTTGTCCAGTTTTCTAACAGGATTTCATGTGGGGGTTGATATGTGGATAGACGTCTCCCATTTATATCTATTCTAATATTACTCTTTTCTGTTTGTGTTCTTGATAGGCCTCAGTCTAAAGCTGGCAGTATACTTGCAATGATGCTGAACTTTCTCAAAATAGAAACACAATCGAATGCTGTGCTGCATACGAGTTTGTGTATATTTGCTGCAGCTTAGAATTGTTTGCTTATTTGCACTCCTTGGTGGTGGCGCCGTATGAAGAAAGAGGTAATTTAGGGAACCCAGAAATAGCGGTGACAAAAGCAACAACAGTAGCTGCGGTGAAGGAGCGACAATGGTGGCTTAGAGTTTGATCGTTTGATCGGTCATGGAAGTGCAAAGGTCTTCTGACAAGCTCAGTAAGCCGAGATGCTGAGAGTTTTGTTGACCACTAAGAATGGACCATGAGATGTCAGTGCAGAGATGTTATGAACTGGAAAAGGAAATAGAGATGATTTTCCTCAAGGTAACACAACAAATCACGTGATACTTTAGACCAATTGCAGGTGAATTTCATTAATTTGTCCAGGAGTCAGAGGCCAGTGCAGCATGTTGGGTTTTTCTCTGCAAATGCCTAGTGTTTCCACAGCAGATATACCACTCACTCAAAGAAATACTCCAATGTTTTTGGCAAAATACCCTTTTTCTGACTTACTCAGACTGAGACAAGATGTTCGATACCATTTTCACCTCTGTACGTCCACTGGTTCGGTTCCTATGGGTAGCATTTTATGTTAGCTTAGCACAAAGACTTGAAGTCTACAGGAGTCATTAGCCTAGCTCCATCAAAGTGAAAAAATAAACCTTTCAGCAATTCCAAAGCTGTCTTATTTACACAATGTATCACGTGTATTTGAATTTAAAAAAAGAAAATTGTCATTTTAGGGGAAGTTAGATGGTAGGAACTATAGATGGTAGGAAATATAACAGCTGAACATATGTGTAAGACGTGTATTTCATTACCGTGTAATACACATGATACATTGTGTAAATAAGACAGCTTCAGAGTTCCTGTAAGGTTTATTTTTTCTCTTTGACGGAGCTAGGCTATTGACTCCTGTAGACTTCAAGTCTTTATGCTAAGCTAACACGAAATGCTACCCATAGGAACCGAAGCAGTGGATGTACAGAGGTGAAATGACATTGAACATCTTGTCTCACTCTGGGTATAAGTCGGAAAAAGGGTATTTTGCCCAAAACGACGGAGTATTCCTTTAATAGTGGTTGCAGGTGTTTGCTTTATATCTGTTTCAACATCCTTGGAATCCCTGATGGGTGGATTTTACCACATCTTGACAATTTAGACAGGCAAGTAAGTTGTCAGTCACAGAAAAGTATCTTAAATTGAATTTCGTCTCCTTTCTTACAATTGTCAAAACTTTCTACCACTCAGTCTATTCTGATAAACCACACCCATCCTGCACTGAAGCACACTAAGTCAAGCTATATTATTTACGAATAATCTGTAACCCAGATCTGATTCCTAATCACATTCCAGCGCATTCTTGGCACTTTACTTGAGTGCCACTTGCCAAGGGACCTTCCTATTGATCGGCTTGTGATACTTACACCCTTTTGTTTCATTCATGAGGGATCAAATTCCTTCTCAGCTAACACAGATAAGAGACAAGAGGGTTTTACACGGAGAAGACCAAGCGATGAACTGAATCACCAATAGAATATTACCCTGACGGCAATAGACAAGTGTCATGTACGTGTGCCTGAGACGATAAGCCGTGGAGATAAATGTCCCCCGCTGTCGTTTAAATGATAAACTGGAGGAGATCTGGCTGGAAAGCTGTCACATCGGGCTAATCCTAGACCAGGCGCAGAATTCACACAGGGATCGCTCAATGCACAATCAAAGCGGGATTTGTCGCCGGGTTCGAATAAGAAAAATATTGTGAGCATTAGGAATTTTATGCCCATTTTCTACACATCAAAGAGTTGATTTATGTATGAACTCTCTGTTCCTGCTCTCAGTTGGGTGGGTGGTTTGATTCACAGAAACACCAGGAGTACCAGATGGGTGGCGTTCACTGCATCAGGACAATTCAGATAGTGCCAGTTGTCAGTATCATAGAAATATGCTGTTCAAAATCGACTTTCATATCCATACCTGTGACTGTCTAAACTTTATGGTACACATTATATTGTCCTGTGTGTTAAACCCCACACATCCAGTAC
This sequence comes from Neoniphon sammara, assembly GCA_900302535.1. NCBI lineage: Eukaryota > Metazoa > Chordata > Actinopteri > Holocentriformes > Holocentridae > Neoniphon > Neoniphon sammara. Next base: position 7,622 of record OMKZ01051200.1, on the reverse strand, counting down.
TACATCAAATTAAAATTAAACCCATAAATCATTTTACCATGGGACTAAGGCCTGATCAATTGCTCAGTCACATAAACTGATGTGATATTCACCGATTAATATATGTTGGCTGTATTCCTATATCTGAACTGTATTCCAATATCTGAACCTCTATTCTTCAAGAATTGTCATTTATATTAAAGGATAATTTCACCCTTTAAACACTGTTTAAAGATAGGCATTGTTTCTGTTTTACATGGTTGATTTTTTTATCCCCCAATTAAACACCATTGTAGCTGTGCTGAGAACATCCAGTGACGTCAATGGATTCACTTTTGGCCAGTCAGCCAGAGAATAACAAAAAAATACAACATCCAACTGGCATCAAAACAACAATGTAAATCACCAATCCAAGGTTTTAGATGAAGTGTTTTAGGCTGGAATTCTCCTTTAATGTTGTCCTATCGATGATTTTTGTAAGAGCTGGTGTCACATTTTCTCAAAAGGTTGATATCTGGTTTTGGAACAAAACGCTTCATTCATTTTCTTTCCCCGGTGATCTTGTTAGTGGAGATGACAATACTGTATCACCTCCTTTGCAATCACATCTAGCAGGGCTCTAATCCTGCTCCATGCTGTCACAGCACAGCCTTCTTCGCCGTTCCCCGACTCACTATGATATTTATTCTGCCATAATCCAAATAAACATGTGGGCCTGTGTACACTGATGGTACAAACAGGAAAACCTTCCTAATATTGAGTTATATCCCACAATCCATATCTCAGATGGCCTGAAAGTATTAACTTTTAGGCTTCAACCTGCCTCCTGTCTTCTTATCTTCCTCTATATCTACTCTCCTCATGACTGAAGTGGGTCCAATAGAGTTTCAGATCATTACTTAAATTTCCTGGTCAGTCCGTGTCTTGTAAAGTATTCCTAATGTTTAACACATGCAGTGCAGTTTCAGTTAAAGTTAAATCTGAGGGTGGACTGGTCTTCTTAGACCTCCAATTAGCAGTAGTTAGGTGCTGTACTTATAAAGCAATAATACATTAGAAAATGTTCTTCCCTGTGATTATTTTTTATAATGGTGATGCAAGCGGCTATGAGCCACCATGCTATTATTACCCATAATTGCAGTAAGAAATGTTCTCAAGAGAAATACGGCACGTTTTTTTTTTTATACTCATTATAGCACACATGATACCACGCATGACATGTTACCGCTCCCGTGTACTGTTTGAAAAGTTTTCCTCAGAGTGGTGTACATATAGAATAAAAAAAAGAGGAAAGCAAGAAAGATCATTAACCAGCTCCTTGGCTTCCACAGGAGTTGGCATGGAAACCAGCAAAGTGTAGCCAGCCATTAAACACGTCTTTGACCAATTAGACTGCCTAGCTGAAAGTACATGTTCTATAATAGTGTGTAAGCCACAGTGGGAGATAACTGAAACACCTGACAGTATATGAATGTCAAGCACCTAATATGAAGAGGGATACCCTTTGCCCTCAGAACAGCTTCAAGCCATGTTGGAGTCTTGAACTGTGTGTATTATGATTTTCCTGACCAGGTCGCTTCGTAAAAGAGCTCTTCTGTGTCAAGGAGCCTTTAAAGAAAAGGAAAAAATGTAATAATGGACCTTTTCTTAAGAAGGAGAGCATCCTGTTTTTTGAAGGAGGGAAATCTACACATAAATGTTCGACGATGTCTTGTGGAGGCGCCACGGAAATTTGACCTCATGCCGCTGTTTGAAAAACCACTCTTGAATTTGTTTAGCACTTTATATGGGAGCATTATCATCTTAGAATATGGGAACATTATGAAGGAACAGTGTATGCAGTGTTTGGTCCTATAAAATGGCCTCATTCCTTTGCTGTATACGACCGTGCAAGGCATTCATCTTGTTGAATGACTCACAGTGGATGGATATCCCAGTGGATACCATTACAGATCCACTGCCATGTTTACCAGTTGGCAGCAGATATTGTGCCTTTAACGTATCCTTTGGCTCTCTCCAAATATAAACCTGCACAGATGTAGGAAAAAGGTAAAAGATGATTCAACCAGACATATCACTTTTTCCACTGCTCAGACCTCCAGGTTTTGTGCTCCTTCCACCGGGTGATGCGTCTTGTGTGTCGACCTTGGACAGAAGCAGTATTTCAGCGGTGACCCTGTCAAAAATACCAGCTTCGCGAACCCCGATGCACGGTTTTTGTTTGGATTGTGTCACAGAGGTGTTGGTTCACACGTGGTGATTTTCGCGGCCACGGTTTTTGGAGTTTAGCAACTATCTTGTCAAGTGTCTGTCTTCAAAAGGCGGCGTGGGGAAATGCTGCAGTGGCGCTCGGGGGCAAAAAACATATACAGAAGAGGTGATGGAGTCGGTTTATTTGGGTACCAAACAGATTTAGAGTGCCAAAAAATCTTTACAGAGGCACAAGGAAAATGCTTGGGGATAGGCTTGGCAGGTGTAGGGAGGGGTCCCTATACCTGAAGAAGCCTTTCAGGTGAAATACATTGTTTGTTAGTCTTTTGTGTATCCACGTTCCATCCCCAAGCCTTTCCCTCTTGCCTTTGTAAGGATTTTTTGGGACTTTGGAACCCAAATAAATTCTTTTATTTGCATATATTTTGGCGGCTCCATCACCTGTTTTGTAAGTATCTATCTTCGACATGTGACCACTGTTTCTCTTTTCTAATGCAGTTTGTATCTGTGTTTGGCATGCTGTCATGATTTCCCAGACTATTCCCCCTGCCATGTTAGATACTTTGTAGCTTTTGTGACTGATGCTTCTGCGGTTCAGGCACCAACTATTTGGACTCTCTGTAAATTGCCTCATGATGCTTTGAAACATCACTTCTGAAAGTGTTGATTGTGAGGCTTCTTTTAAAGCTGACACACTGCTAATTGGCCTTCAACTTAATACGATTCCCGCAGTCTATGGTTTCTTTGGCATACATACACTGTTTTTTATATTGGCTTCTAACACAAATTATATATGATAGTACAGTTGTGATGATAGAGCTTATGATGAAGAAAAATTACTTTGCTTTCTTAACTTTGAAAAGCAAACAAATTTAGTTTGTTAGGTAAATATAATAATAATGATTATTGTCATTAGTCGTAGTAGTAAATTTTTCTGCATTTCTTCTCCTTGTCTGTTAGGACGGTGCTTCGCTGAACTGTAACTTTATCCCTCTGGACATCAAACTGGACATGTGGGACGACCTGCCTGAGGCTTTCAGCCAACACCGGGAAAATCGAGTCCAGGTCTGCCTTTCCCACCTGGCTGTGTGTATATTTGTGTGGGTGTGCATATGGATGGATGTATTCATGCGAGTGAGATGTTCTGTTTGTAGTGCACTAATTTAATGTATCATTAGTGTAAACACGCCATAAAGGGGAAATTCTACTGGCACCGACTTTGAGGTTGCTACTCTTAAAATGTTCCAGTATTTTGTTCTGTTTTATGAGTCCTGAAGTTTTAAGATCAAGAAAATGCAACACTGAGTTGCACTTTGCTAGATGGGAGGTGGGGGGATTTATTTTATGCATACTGGAGTATAGTTGAGAGTTCTTCAGATGTTCAATATACCCATCGGCTGCTTTAAGCATGACCTTCATTTAGGACTAAGATCATTTTCTTTGATATCACAGTCAGTAGGGCTATCACCCTATTCCCACTGACCCACTGAAGATGAGGCAAAAGACTGTACAGGGGGTTTAATATACTTAACAGATGTGTGTGATCACTGAGATATGAAACTAATGACACCACTGATCATGAGAAGGAAGGAAGCGCAGCGCTGCATCAGGAGCCTGGCAGATAGATGGAGTCCGGACGCCCACTTTTACCACCTCAGGGCCTGGAGGGAGGAGGGAGAGTGGAGAGGAAGTGCAGAGAGGTGGGCGATGAGTTGTAAAGGGAGGGAGAGAAGGAGGAAAGAGAGGAGGAGAAGGATAATGGAGGATGTAGAAAGAGAAGGGGGGAGGGTGAGAGAGGGGTTGGGGGCTGTGCAACCTGAGCTGGCCAAGGAGACCGGCGAAGACAAAGTGCCTTTTTATGACGGTTGTTAAAGGAGACGGATCATCGCCTCAAACGACCCCACACACCATCCAGCTAATATTAAACCCTGCAATCTGCTACGGCAGTAACAGAGCCGCTGACAGACGCCCCACCACTCACACTGTTTATGTTGCTTCATAAAACGAAGCCGTGAGTTGCATCCGTCCTCTGAAGCCATCATTTATACCATCTAACGCTCCAATTGTCCATCAAAATCAATATGAAACAAAACAATTTTATGTGGGCTGCAACACATATTAGATGGGAGGCAGTGGTGTGTAAACTCGCCTACACTCAGCCAGCTTTATATTACTGATTGAGTTTACCCAACTTCTCTACCTGATTAAAATCTTGGAATAAATATGCATTGCAGTATGCATTGATGTCAGTTTCAGGAAAATAGAGCATTTTCAAGAAAATCAAACAGCACCATTCTGAGAATGTCGCTGTTTTTTGGGTATATTGGTGGCTGTGTGCACTATAGTGACTACCAGCTAGAGTCCATAATTTACCTCATACCTCTCTCACCTTATTAATTCTACATAGTTGCATTTCTGGTTGAACCAAATCCGAACGAATCCAAATGAATGACGACAAAGTGCGCTCTGCACTTTGTTGTCAGTGGAGTCCCGCAGGGGTTAGTCTTTGGCCCCATCTTCTTCATTCTTTACCATCTTCTCTTTGGCTAATATCACCAAGCATAGGATTGAGGTCTAAATTACGTCCAAAATTGAGGCCTATTAATTTGCTTATGTACTCGCATAAAAACAGGCATGTTATAAAATAAAGATATCTTAAGTTATATTGACAGTTGTTGAGAGATGTAGATCCATCTCGACTTAGCTGGAAAAATTATCCATCTCTCCTCAGTTGGCAGTTTAGGTGTCAGATTAAACTTTTTGCCAACCTTTCATGAGCACATATAACATCTCTGCAAAGTCTCCATTTCAGGAATATTTGTAACTCAGGCAAATTCGGACGAATTTCCCCACACCTTTGTTTCTCCAATGCTGAACGTCTGTCACAGTTTTCACACTATACAGGAGTTTCCAGAAACTCCAGTGTATTAGCACTGTCAGGATCCATCAGCACATCACACCTATCCTGGCTACAATGCTGTGGCTCCACATCTCCTTCAGGACTTAATTCAAATCCTGCTGACTTCCTAGTGCATCCACTGAAATGTGTCATTCTTATCCCTTAAACCTACATTCACGCCTTCAGGTCAACCTGCCCCTTTTTATCTCATGACAGTGTATTCTTTTTCTCGCCTGCTGTGTTTTTAACTGATCTTAAGTAACTATTTCTGTGAACCCTTTGGATTTGCTTTTCACAGTGAGTATTATTAATATTACTGGCCTCGGAGGGCTTGTAGTAGTATGCAGTAGTGTAGGGGCTGGTGGGCATTTGGGATTGGCTCTTTAATATGAGAGCCTCCTGGCTCCATCCGCCTACTGTAGCTGAGTTGGCAGCTTTAGGCCCAGCTGGCTGCATAAGTCAGCACATCAGTACTCTTGATTCTCCCAATTACTGCCATTTAGCAGCCGCATGGGTCAGTGTCAATACAAACATGTCGAAACAGAACAAATAGAAACAAGGTTACACAAACAAACAGATATGTGGCAATTCTATTAAAGGTTTTGTTGCAGGCTGTACAGGTATTTTGTGCCATACTTCAAATTAAGGGTTTCATTCTCCAATTTTACATTTAACAGATAAATTATTACCTAATATTTAGAATATATCAAAAATACAGATAGTGAAAACTGATAAATGTAAAAAACAAACAAACAAACAAAAAAACAATAGGTATTATTCATGGACATTCAGAGATAGGTATCATTCATGGAATAAAACTTATGATAATATTGGTAGTTTCTTTATTACATAATGTCTGTGTTATTTAGTACTAAATACATTTTCTTGCCAGAAGATTTTCTTCAAGCAGCTGCATTTTTAGTGTTGTATCCTTGACTTGCCAGAAAGAATATTCAACTCTTAAATCAAAACAAAAAACACAGAGTAGAGAATACTGCATTTGGGTGTATAATGTCAGAATCTTAAGTAGAAAGCGCTCTTTGGTGAGGGGAAATGCATCAAAGATGAAAAACAAAATCTAAGGCGTTTTAAAAGCTCTTATTCCATTGGCTTGTTCAAAGAACAGGTTAAAAACTTGCAGTGCTCCAACACATTCGGGCATCGGCCCTCCTCAGGGAGCACAAACCTTCAAACAATTCCACCGTTCAGTGGATATACATCTGTGTTTGGTTTGATGGGTTTTACTCAGCTATCTGGAAAACAGTGTTTCCTTGAGTGAATCAGAGATGTGTCGGGGAAAACATTCTACCATGAGACTGGACTTGCGGCTTGCAATGTGAATTAGAAGTGTCATGTCCCCTGCAGGTGCTGCGGTTTGTGCAGGAGTGGAGCAGCCTGGCAGCCATGAAGCAGAAGCTGCTTCGACGCAGCGGCCTCCTTTTGCACAGCCCCGTCCTCGCCCTGGAGCAGCTGGCCGCCACCCAGCGCCCTCACTCCAGCACCAAGAGGTGGGCAACACGAAGGGAGGCCTGGGTCAAACTGAGTTCGAAATAGGTCTCAGTGTTTGTTTTGACCAGATGTCATTGGGGTTTGCCGCATCAGGATAATTCAGGTATAGCAGGGAAGTAGGGATGGGAAGATAGATCAAAATTCAGTATATTGCAATACATATTGTGGGGCAGTAAAATTTTAAGCTCTATTAATCACAAATGAAATGACTTACTTATTATAATTTGATGACATGATATTGTGGTTGTATCAGATTGTGAAGCCCATATGTCGTATCGTATCATATTGTATCATGAGATAAGCATATCCTCCTATCCCTAGCATGAAACACGTTGTCAAAAAAGTCAAGTATAAAGATTTGACTTTCAAATGCTTCACTGCGATTGCTGAAACTAGTGTTTGCTGTGTTGTCCCATGTGGCAAACCTCACTACAGCCTATATGAAATGTTAAACTGAGCAATGATACGGTAAATATGGTGTTCCCCTCTTGACCAATCAGCAGCCTTTATGTTTCCTTGTTTTGACCTTGTTTCCCCATTGGATGATTTGTAAATACTTGCTAGTCCAGGCATGGTGCTAGGCAGAAATGGTATCTGTGTATTTGTGCGTTTGTGTGTGTGTGTGTGAGTGTGTGTGTGTGTGTGTGTGTGTGTGTGTGTACATGTGTGTTTTTTTTGACAAACAAGCGTTTGTTCCGGCACACTAATTACAGCTGGCGTGGATGGAGGCAGGGAGAGTTTGCCAATTACAGGATAGACTGTGCGTGAGTGTGTGTTTGTGTGTGTGTTTGTGTGAGTGTGTGTGTGTGTGTATCTCAACTAGGGACGTGTTTGGGTGCGTGAACCTAATCAAGGTGTGAGTAGGAGGCAATTGGCCTGGCTTGATTTGACACCTGTTTGATTTATTCACTAATCAGAACCAATCAAGCTCCGGCTTCGACTCAGGGGGGCGATCACAGCTCACCTTCTCAGCAACGAGCGCCTCAGTTTTCAACTACTTGAAACTTAATGCTCTTTCCCAGAT
>OMKZ01051199.1:7865-18613 GCA_900302535.1 Neoniphon sammara | reverse complement strand
GTTATCTTTATTTTATTTTTATTTTCTATTTTATTTTTTATTATTATTTTTTGTTATGGTGTGTTTCTCTGCCCTTGACTGCTGCTGTGACAAGTGAATTTCCCCATTGTGGGATAAATAAAGTACAATCTGAATCATCTGAATCTGAATCTACATTTGTAACTCAGTGATGCAAGCCACTTCTCAGCTTCTTGCATGTGCTCATATAGCAGACTTGTCCGTGACACTTTCAAAAACGCTCTCATGTGAATGGATTTTCTTTTCTAAAAATAAAGAAATAAATTTGGGTTTTGGGATGCACATCTAATTTTCACTTTTGGTCTTGATGTCATGTCATGTAACCATTCAGACATCTTTGAAATGGCTAATCAAAGTGTAACGGCTCAGAAGGATGGTTGAATGTGCAGCTGCACTTATGAATTTTTTCCTGATCTGTGGGTCACTCTCTTTGAACTGAAGCTTGTTTTTTTTCCCTCACTATCTCTGCTCCTTGATTTTCCTTTGCCCTTGTTCTCCCTTTTCACATCAGTCCTGAATAACACAGGTCCACTAACTGAGTGGAAGTTTGCTGGAATTGTCCTCTCCTCTGTGATTTGTATATTAAAGGAACTTTAAGTTGTATTTGAATGATCACATTAATGTAAAGTTAGCTTTGAGATAGTAATTATGATCCATTATTATAATTACTGTGGTATCGCATTGGATTTGGCAAGAAATCTACTGGATTGCAGTACGACAAAATTAACTTGATGTTAGCTTATCTTGCTGTTTTCAAACTGCCATACACTCATATTTAATTTGGTATACATAATACATCCTTCATTTGCTAAAGAAATGAAACGACACCACAGGTGGACCCCAATGCCTTATTTTATGTATCTTTGACTCCCTGCTCTTCTGTCCCTCAGCTTGTGACCTGGAAATTGATCTTTGCTGACCATTTTTAGCAACCTATTCTCATTCCCAAGGCATCATATGTTGATGTTTTTGCAAGTCCCTGATAGTCAGAACACGCCTAATGTAGCCCTCCACGTCAGAACACTGACACTCTGGGTCTTCATTGACTTTCATGTTAAAGGGAATTGTATTTTTTGTTTAAAAATAGGTTATTTCAGATTTTAAATATCTAATTGTTAAATGGGTCTAGATAAATGTTTACCATATTTGACAGCGCCCCCACATGGTGACTGTGGGGGTGACAAAATGTGTAGGCCTCATAGACTGTATATAAAGATGGATGATGTGACAGCTCCCCAAAGGTGAAGCCGAAACGTCTCGATGGCCCCCTGGTGGCTGGCTGCAGTATAGGTCATAAACTCCGCCCCCTCTATGTTAGTAGATGGGACATGGGCCACACTAAAAAATCAAACTACATGTCAAATAAATTTGTCCAAAGATGGTTCCTGTCATTTCAGGTGGTTCTTATCACGCTGATGTATGTTCAAGTGTTAATTTTTCTGATAAGTTTGGTTTTCATTAGTTATTTGATGCTATAAAAAGGGGATGTGACGTCTGTGATTGACAGCTCCTCTGAGTGAAGCTGTCGCGGAGCCGGCAGCTGTGGACTTCTGCTCAGGAGGTGTATGTGGGAATGTTGAGAGGACATGAACGCTAACTTTCCATAACCTTGACTTTTAGCTGTTATATTTACCTTATCAACAAGCCTTCAGTTGTAGTACAACCAGCGGCAATGACGGTTAAGATTGGAGCAGCTAGGCTACCTCAAAACTTCAGGGGGCGTGTGCTCGCGATTCAGTGGGGAGATATGGGCGGGGCCTCAGTACTCCCCAATCTCTACTGCGCAGACTCTGGCTCCAAATGACGTCACCAGGGCAAGATGGCAGCGCTCGTAAACGGGATATTTTGGCTTTACTTTTGTACAGTGTGTTTTTAAGTCTGTGGGATCAAAACCGGGTTCCTTCAGCAGTGGTTGAACACAAGCAGTTTTAAAGAGATCTGGTACAACTCCAGAGGTCAGAGAGCTATTGATGATAGTCAGCAGTGCAGGCCGATTGACTCTATTGCTTCTTTAAGCAGTTTTGTTGGAATAATATCAAGGGGATTTGACGTCACTGGAGACTCACTGAAATTCTGTGCAGATTCAAAAGAAAAACAAAGCAATTTAATACAGAAATGATGTAAATAAATCTATTAACAGAAAAAAATGTCATTCAAGCTAACAGGATTTAATACCCAATTTAGGAGTAATGAGATCGATAATATGTTTGCAACAACGGTAGTTGGTAATGCAAAATTAGCTGCATAAGAACGCAACTTGTGGGATCCCAAGGAGTCCAATACTGCTACAAAAGGCTTAACATGAGAGTCAATGAAGACCCAGAGTGTCAGTGCTCTGAAGCAGAGGAGTACCTTAGGCGTCAGTGTTCTGACTATCAGGGATTTGCAAAAACGTCAACATATGATGCCTTGGGAATAAGAATGGGTTGTTTTTAAGGATGTTTCAATTCATTAAACATGCTCTTGGGAGGCAATGAGGCTTCCAGAGGAGCCTTGAGCAAGAAAACACAAGTGTATCCTAAGTGTATGAAGTGTTTCCATTTTTTTATTTTTTATTCTTTCATTTTTTCACTTAATTTTTCTCATTATGAAAAACTTAATGTAGAGATGATTTGGCTCTATGTGACACTATGTGCATTTGTTGAGTCTGTGTCATTGTAATAACATTGGACTCTTTAACCACAATTTTTATTTCTGAAATGCCCAATTCATGCCCAATAGTTTGGGCAGGGGTGTGGCCTGGGGGGTTGAACAATACACTTTGTGCCTCAAGGGAAAAAGTTGTACCTTGAATTCTGAGGAATAAAATGCTTCACAAAACGCATTTAACTAAGTTACTACATCAATCACAGTGTTTCCCACGATGGAGTCAGTGATTTGTTTCTTTGTGTATCTGCCTGAGTCACACAGATACTGGCAGGATCTGAGTGCAGGCTGAGGTTCAGCATCTTGCTCCATTACACATCAGCACTGATGGACATATTGGCTATTGTGTCTATTGAACCTGCGACCTTACAGTGATCAGATTCTCTAACCACTTCACTCTAGGTGTTTTTACATGTCTGTTATACACCTCAAATATGCCTAGGTTTTGTGTCCTTCTGTAATCCAGTGTGAATTCAAAACTATCCTCAATATGTCAGCTGGGTAGCAAAGATATTTTTCCTACTATCTGACTAGAATAGGCAGAAAACACATCACCTATGTGCATGTACACATTATCCACAACAGCTGAGAGATGAGGAGAGAATAAGTTTTGAAAAGCTGGTTTAGCAAAAGGGCAGTTCCTCAGTCAGTTGTGATTTTCCTGATTGCTCATATGACAACATTCTCAGATCAATGGAGCTAAGCTTTGTTCATGATATTGGAAAAAGTCTTGACACTTCTTTCACCCTCTCTCTCTCCATCTCTGAGGCAGCCATGTAGAGCAAACCAGACCAAGGGGAGGAATGTCAGAGACGTCAAATGAGAGTGTTACGGCCTTAGCTCTTTCTTCAAGTCTTTTCCCCTAACTCAGCTGACTTTTATGCTTTATCTCTCCCTCTCTCTTCTCTCTGTCTTGTCTCTTTGCTGATTAGTACTGCTTGTCTACTGATCCACACAGTCACATTGCTAAAGGACAAGGAAATTATTTTGCCTGTCTCAACAGTTTCTAAGGGCGCACCAACATGTTTGGAGCTGTTCACCTGAAGTCTCGTATTTTCTCTTTTAGCTCAGTTCATTTGGCCAGGTGAGAAAAGCGTTGTACAAAGTTTTACGGAAAAAATACATTTTAAGCACAGATGTAAAAGAAGATACTGATTCTGATAGTCTGAGTTCTAAGGCAGGTCTTTCCAAAGTCACAGAGCATTGACAGCAAAAGCCCAATCACCTCTGTTCTTTAATGTGGATGCAGAAACAGCCCAAATGTTCTTGCCTGAGGATAGTAGGTTGCACACAGGCTTTGAATGAGCAAGAGCATTAAAATCACTGAAATTATTTTAATTGATTTAAATAATAATAAAAAAAAAGGTTTAACAATTTTTAGACATCCAATCCATCATCATTGTTGAGCAGCTGTGCAAAGAAGACAGTTTATTTCACTTGGCATGACTGACAGGTACAACTGTGTATCATCTGCGTAACAATAGAAGGAGGTACCATGACTTTTGTTACATATACAGGGAGAAAAGAAGTGGTCCAAGAATATAGCCTTGAGGCACACCACAAATGACTCTTAGGAAACAAAAATTCATGGGCACAAGGAATTTCCTGTCAAGAGAACAAGAGACAAAATGAACCCTGACCTTCCCGGCCAGTGAGAAATACGTGCCTTCTTCTGTTTTTTTTTTCTCCTGGTTTCCAGTTAACTCCATAGCTTCGGCCATTACTGCCACTGGCAGGTCTGACCAGGAATTGCAATTTGTAATGTGAAATTTAAGATGCTGTTGTTACAGCCTGTTTGCAACCAGTGTAGATTAAGAACTTAATGCTTGCATGATGCTTATGTAGATTCAGCCTTTGTAGATTCCAGGTCAAACTATCCAGAGACACACCCAGAGGGAAGAGAGCTGCTGAGGAATTTAGTAGGCATAATGTCCAGGGGCTGGAGGATGGTCTCAGATGTGAAATAGTGTCTTTTAACTGCTTAGGAGAGATTGGCCTAAATTGACTCAAAGTATCTCAGTGAGGACACAAAACATCAAAATAAACAGGGTGGAAAATTCCAAATCTGATGTCCCCTAATCTTATCTCAAAAGGATGAAAACCTTTGACAGCCTTTGACAGCCAACAGTAGCAAAAATAGAGACACCAGGGGGAGCAGGTTTCAGAAGGCAATCAGTAGTGCTGAAAAAACAAAACAAAACTGGGATCCTACATTTTGGCAGAGATTAGCTCTGAAAAATAAATAATTTCAGCATTCATTTTTTGGAAAGATATTAATAATTCCTTCAGTTTAGTACTTTTCCACTTCCATTCACCATGTCTACAGTATTTTTAAAAGGAGTGGGTGCTGTCTTTTATCCATGGAGATAAAGTGACAGATATGGAGCAATAACATCCAAGGTTGAGGTACAAAGATCATGGAAACAGTTTATTAGATCACAACTGAGCCAAAAAAGTACTTGAAATTGCTAAGAGAGTGGAAAACTTTTGGTTACCTAGCTCATTAAAGATTCGAGAGTGAGTGGTACGCTTGTGATCCTTTGACAACTTCAGTGTTTCCCTGCTCTGTTAGGATGCAGGCAATCCCTGGCAAAACGCTGACATGGTTCACAAAAAGAATTTCCAGCGAGCAGCAGTAGGCTTTAAGCCATATGTATAGTTAATAAACATGGGTAATGGGCCTGAAACAATGCACTGTCTGCCAGAGTCCAAGAGTGTATTGATGAGGAAGCGGCAGCCAGCCTACTTGCTTCCACAGAGGACTGTGTAGAAGGATGGCCAGTGAAGGAGGACCAAACCAACACCTACAACCTGTTTTCTAGCCGTATGTCAGCCTGAAAATAGGAGCACACACTCCTTTGCCATCCTTCCAGGTAGAGGACGACAATTCAGTGGCGACTGGTGTTGAACACACCGGGATCTTTGGCCATGCTCCAAGCCTGATTGTGGAGTCTACTTGGTCCCTCAATCCTGCAGTCAGCAGTGGTGAGATCAGTCCATGGGTTGGTGGTCTCCAAGCAGACAGTCTTCTTATTAGGAGAGACACCCTTGACGAGTGGCTCCAACAGATCTTCATCCTCTTTGACTTTTGAAAGCACAGTGGTCTGAATTTCCAGCTCAATACAGATTTGAGACAGACTTAGAAAGCCCAAATGTTTATGAGGAGAAAGTGGCAAAGGCATGGCTGAATCCATGTCTCAAGATAGTATGACATCTTAGGAGCAAATGTCCGAAAGTTAAAAAATGGGTGTGGAAAATCAATGAAATGATCAATCAGAAAGATGTTAAAAATAATAAAGTAATAAAGAACAAAAATATTAAATAAATCTGCTGACAATTCTGCAGCATGCAGCAGCAGAAGTGATGTCAACAGAAATTTTAAGTCCAATTTAGAAATATAACACCTTAAACTCTAGTGCTGAGCAGCAAGATTAGCATTTACTCACCTCTTGTGCCTTGTTGAACCCAATAAAGCTGCAGCACTAGTTACACGGTGAGGTGATTTAGTCTTATTTATTTTGAATTGCATCATTCAGAAAACTCATTAGTGCTGCAGTTCTGCTATATGACCGCTCAGAAGTTGTCAGTCACACATAGGCAAGGCAAGGCAAACTTTATGCTCACTAGTTTCAACCTTTTTTATGTCTCAGTTCTCATAAGTGCTCATCTTTAGTGTACTATTTATTTAGTTTTAATTTTTATTGTACCTCTTTGGAATGTCTTGGTAGTTTCTGCTTTGAGAACATACTCATAGAAAATCATCTGGATTGCTATAGTAGGTATTCATTACAAGAGGATTATCTTTCCTCTTCACTTACTCTGGTTCAGGATTTTCAGTGTCATTTTAGTTTTGCCTTTGTTCTTTCATTTCAGTTTACAAAGTTCTTAGTTTTAGTTTTATATAGCTATAACAACCTTGCAAGGTAGAGATGCATCTAAATGTAGCATTCCTGTACATGCGACTTAAAAAATGTATGCAGTACTTTGCGAGAGCAGCCACACAAGGCATTTTAGTGTGAGTTTTTAAAAGAAATATTTAAATTGAAGACACCTCAGATAGGCTATTGCAAAGCGTAGCCTGACGGAAAGGTCAGCTTCAGATTATAGTCTAGACTTTGGAAATCCTGACAGCCCTCACAATCTTCTGATCTCTGCTAAGAACCACACTTTTCTTAATATTGATACAATCCAATTTTTAAAATATAAACCATATTTACTATAGTCAGGAGGGGCACTTTGCAGAGAAATGATTATTTTTATTTTTAGTCTAAAGTACTGTTGTATATATCCATAAAGGACAAACTTGTTCCTACATTTGCTGATCAGCAAGACGGAGTAAAAGTGAGAAAAATTACTTGATTATCTTCACCGTTATCTCCTATCCTATTATTGCCTATCGCCTGTAGTTAATATATATGGCTTAACAGGACATCTGCTCTATTTTTTTTTTTTTTTGAGTAATGACATTAGACCTCTAAAAACACTATAAGTAGTTTCTGCTTTTTGGCTTTGTTGGGCAGAATTGTGGCTCATACTCTCTAAATGTTACAGTTTTTTAGGCACAAGTCCTGAATCAACGAATTAACAATATTCCTTAGTCAGTTCTGCCATCAAGGTAGCAGCAATTTTGTTTCAGTGCCTAATTTTCAAATGCTGGACATCACACAAAACTCTCCAAACATACAATGCGTCCCCACACTGTGTTTTGACATGCTATCATGCAATTTACATATGTCTGTAAAGATGAAGGCTGTTCATGAATAAAATGTGAATGTGATCTTGGAGCCTTTTGTACTGTGTGTCTGATGCTGTGACTCAATGACAGCCATGTCGTTTACGTCTGTGTGAGATCAAAGCCGGCCCACTCGTCCTTTTTCTCTCTTTCTGCTTCTAGCCATTCATTATTCTCCGCCTGCACCTCCTGTCTGCCAGGAGGCGTGTTGGATCCATTATGCTCATTGTGCTCCTCCTAAGGCGCTTGCTCCCCTGCTGCGGTGCGTGTGTATGTGTGTGTGTTTGTGCGTGACAAAGTACATTCACTACATTTATTCTGAGCCTATTCTAATGGGCTCCTTTGCCCACAATTAAAGATCATTACCGGGCAGTCGTCACAAATGGATACAAATTGAAATACAAAAAATCTAAACACACAGACACACAAATGCTCCCATATTTCCCATACCACTCCAGATCTTGCTGATCTCCTTCTGTATTTTTTTTTGTGCTTTGTGTCCATGTTAATTATCTATGTGTTAATTAGCTATGTTGCTGGTAAAACTATATTTGTCACTTCTTCTTCACAGCATCCTAGGTGGCTATCATTAAATGTTTCCATCTGTATGAGCAGAGTTAACTGGATGGCAGCTTAAGATGTTGAAAATAGTACAAAAACTAAAAGAGTGCACTCAGTAGAGTGTAGATCTCCACCAGGCGTGTGTGGGGACAAAATGTCTATATAAAGTAGATAGTTGTTATTGCTTTGTGCCACAACTGGTTGCAGAGAGGGTGAGATGAGTTTTCCATGATGGCTTGGATCTTGTCCCTCGTCCAAAGACCTGAGAAGATTAGGCAAATTAATCTGCTGACATATGAAACAGCGACGACTGTTTTACACTTCATTTTTTACAGTGGTGAAGCATCAGCCTACTGAACCTATTTTAACCCCCACTTGTTGACAGATCCCATCAGCCTCTGACACTTTTTACAGTGTTGTTCTCCCGTGTGTCTGCTCTGTGTTTTGTTGGCTTTCTTCATCAGCAGTGTGTTTTATAAACTCTCCCAGAAAACGCAACACATGTCCTGGATTTTTTCACCTGAAATCGGAGCGAACATGGCCACAACAGAATATAAAAATAGCCTATAGGTAGGTCCAACAGTATGCAAAGAGAGAGAGAGGGAGATAGACAATGCATGGAGTGAGGGAGTGGCATAGCGACCTAGTAGGGAGAGAGCAGCTCCTGGTTGAGCAAGCTAGACAAAAAATGGAATGACGGAGCTGAAGTAGTAAAAACAAACATTTTTCAAAGTTTTTGAATCACTGCAACCACAAGAGGTTCTTCATCATCGTCATACAGTTATAAGTGTACACAAAAAATTTTTGGCTGATAGGCCCAGTAGTTTGTGAGATTAGCTACAGACAGACACACAGACACACCTGAGCAACCGTATAATCTCCTGGCGGATATAAATAATAATAATAATAATAATAATAATAAAAACAGTCCACTGATGGATGCAAAGTTACAGCATTTGTGATTGCTGAGCATCCAGAAATCCTCCATTGAAAAAAACCCATGAACCTGCACTTCATTGCATTAATGAACAAATATAAATCAAGATCTACGCTCCCTGATTCTCATCTACACCAAGAGATAATGAAAACCCTCAGACAAAGAGACAATACATATTAGAAGTAGTCATTTCATTCTGACAGCGCCTGCTTCCTCCTGTGTTCACATATCCAGGTTGATGACAAGGCTGTTATCGCCCCCATGTTCTCGCTCATGTTGCTGTGTAAGAAATCACACTCAAATTTCCTGTTAGATTTTCCCTTTAATTTTTAATCAGCTGTTTCGTTTAACATCCACATGTGTTACTCCTGTCTGATTTTGAACAGCCAGGAAACATGCACCACTGTCTTTCTCAAAGCAAGAATTCAGAGAACCAAACCCTTAAACCCTTCCATATATATAAAATGTATATGACAGAAAATCACCCCTGGGTGCTTTTGGATTGCCTGCTAAGTTGATCCGCCTGTTGGCTGAGGCTCCAGAAAATTACTACGCTTGATGATGATCACAGACCACAATCAAGGCTCTCGCTCTTTGTGCACAAATCCAGACTATGCTGTCCATAATTATAAGAATAACATATGGCAGGGATTTTTTCCCTGTAAAGCTGTCATTTGGCTCGTGGGTCCATTTCTCGCTGACTCAGTGCGTCTCTTGCCCAGGTCTGAATGCCAAGCCTGGACTAAAGTCAGAGGACAAGTCGGCAAACTGACCATTTCATTCACTTGCCAATCAGTCAAGTCAGTCAATCCCTAAGGCAGTCAAGAATCCAAACAACTTGCAGGTATGTTGATTTTTTTTCCTACTTTATTCATTTTAATTGTTGTGTCACGAAAGACAAATTCTGACTGCTGCACTGTACACACACCTGGGCATGTGTATTGTGTGTGTGCTTGTTGTTGTGTGGGTGGTGATAATCTGTTTACCTCATACTATTTCCACCCTGAGTCGAAAGGACAAATTTATACCACTGTTAAGTTTCATTACCAAGCACACAAACAGATACAGACATAGGACAACGTATAAATGCCTATAAACATGCACACACACATACACAGGCAGGTGGTATTGAAGTACGATATGATAATAACGGCATACATTAGTTAGGTGCATACGAATAGCTTAGACACAACCTTACTAAGCAAACCCTCCCTCCACAGAATGTTCTGTCCTGTCTGGTTCTGCTTTGCGTGTCTTGTCCTGTACTGTCCAGTTTTGTCCTGGTCTGTTTTGTCTTTTACTGTCCTGTTTTGTAGTTTTCTGTTTTATTTGTCATCCTTTTCTGTCCTTTACTGTCCTGTCCTGTCTTGTCCTGTCCTGTCCTGTTTTATACCTTTCTGTTTTGTCTTGTCATCCTTTCTTGTCCTGTCCTGTTCTGTTGTATGCTTTTCTGTTTTATCTTGTCGTCCCTTCCTGTCGTTTCTTGTCCTGTCCTGTTTTGTACTTTTCTGTTTTGTCTTGTTGTCCTTTCCTGTCCTGTCCTATTCTGTCCTTTCCTGTCCTTTCTTGTCCTGTCCCATTTTGTATTTTTCTCTTTTATCTTGGCATCCTTTCCTGTCCTTTCTTTTCCTGTCCTGTCCTGTTTT
Source organism: Neoniphon sammara (assembly GCA_900302535.1). Classification (NCBI taxonomy): domain Eukaryota; kingdom Metazoa; phylum Chordata; class Actinopteri; order Holocentriformes; family Holocentridae; genus Neoniphon; species Neoniphon sammara. The sequence continues at coordinate 8,073 of OMKZ01051199.1, read as the reverse complement.
GTACTTTTCTCTTTTATCTTGTTGTCCTTTCCTGCCCTGTTCTGTCCTTTTCTGTCCTGTCCTTGTCCTGTCCTGTTTTGAACTTTTCTGTTTTGTCTTGTCATCCTTTCCTGTCCTGTCCTTCCTGTTTTGAACTATTCTGTTTTGTCTTGTTGGACTTTCCTGTCCTTTCCTGTCCTGTTTTGTACTTTTCTCTTTTATCTTGGCA
>OMKZ01051197.1:8808-31016 GCA_900302535.1 Neoniphon sammara | reverse complement strand
CAGCACGCCCAGTTCAGTGGCTCCCATCTCCCAACCCCAGGCCTCCTCTGGGCCCACCCCAGCCTCCAGTTTGGGACTCGGGTTGGGACTGGGTTTGAACAAAGGTGGCATGACGGGGACCAGCAGTGCCAACCAAATGCCTGGTTTAGGCCTGAGCGGCATGCCCACCCCTTTAAACACTATGGCAGGGCTCATTTCGGGGTCCACACCTGCCCCTTACGCTCAGGCAGCAGCATCGGGAGGGTTGGGCTTGAGCAGCACTGCCCAATCGAGTGTTTCGGTGGAGAGCAGCACCTCCATCCCCACCTCTGGCTCCAGTGGAGTCACCACCAACGGGGCTGGTACAGGGCTCGGTTTGCTAGGCTCTAGCCCAGCCCACAGCTCTTTGAGTGGGAGTATTCTGGGTCTGGTCCCTGGGCAAAATGTAGCCCCTGGTGCCTCCCAGGTGCCCCCCAGCCCAGTCAGCGCTGCCCCTGGTGGGGTAGTGGGCATGTTGGGAGGCAATGGAGGGAACGTTGGAGTGGTTGGAGGAGTAGGGGTGAATGCAGCTCCTGCTAGACCACCGAGTGGACTGAAGCAAAACGGAAGCACAAGTACGTTAACTTGCTATGCTGGTCCTCATGTGACTGTTTACCTTCTATAGTTGTCACAAACTTTTAATGCAACAATGACTTGTTTTTCTGTAAAAGTTTGTCACATGTCTTTGTTTTTCTGACGTTTCCCTCGCCGTCCCTCAGGTTACAGCGCCGTGGTGGCAGAGAGTTCCACAGAGTCAGCCCTAAGCACACCTAGCCAATCACAGAGCAGCCAGCCCTCATCTCTCACTTCCTCAGCCAGTCAGCCGTGAGTCTTGTGTTTTTCACACCTCATCTGAAGCTGCAACCCAGTTAATCACCCTGTGTGGTGTTTTCATTCTGTACATAATCATTCTTAACTTTCTCTCTTTGTTGTTCCCTCTCTACCCGACACAGGATGGACAACGGTCCCAGCTTGATCAGCTCCATCACCCTGCCTCCCAGCTCTCCGTCCCCCTCATTCTCAGACAGCACACCTGGAGGAGGGAGTCTTCTCAACGGGCCCCACTCCTACACACAGGCCTCAGAGGGCCTCAAGGTGAGGGCAGGATGGGGCCAGAGCAGGGAAATGTTAGAGCAAGTTGTCTCGCATGCAGCCTGCAGACTCAAGAGTAGTCCTGTCTTTCTCACAGGCAGTTAATGATCTGAGGAGGAATTGATTCTAATTTACTTCAGTTGTGGACCACCCAAATCATAGTCAGGTGTAGCACCCGTTCCTTTAGCCTCCTCTGTGGAAAGGATTAGAGGCAGACAAGATGGTGTTGAGGTTGTGGAATGAAATATTCTAAAACACTGTTTACCAAGAACATGATGGGGCGTCTGCTCCCATACTGCAAAAAGGACTGGAGCTGTTAGTCAGTTTTCAGCCAGTCTCCATTCATCATTCTTTATTTTTTAATGCTGCAATAATGCTACAACCAAACACTGTTATTTGATTAAAAAAAACAAACAAGCAACGTCCTAGTTTTGATGTAGGATTCAGAAAACAAGCCACAATTTTTTGATTATCCATCACTGGTGAGTGTTGATATGTTTAACTGTGATGAAGTCACTAGAATAAACTGTGGAGGCATTTATCAGCTGGTCCCCACAGACCTCACACTCTCTGTCATTTAGTGGTGGAGTCCAGAGCCACCAGGGGCCTCCCTCACACCCAGTAACACTAAATAGAAACTGTCAGGTTCAAACCCAGATACATATTTATCCACATGCATGCAATTACGTTAACATAAAAACACAGATTTATAATAAACGCATGCAAAGGCCTGCACTTTTACTGTGATGTTTATTGTTTAAAGGTACATGGACTAACTAAAGCGCACACATTTTTTATTCAACCCCCTGCAAACACCAAGAAGACGTCAATGTTGGATAGCATATGAGTCTGAAGTGTAAAGAAGTCTGCATGCCTGTGCAAATAAAAACATTAGCTGAATAGGTCAAAATAATCTCCTTTGAATGCCTATAGGTTGCCATTACTCAGTGTATCTCCAGTAGAGGTTGTATTTCATCACTGTAGCTGGTTTTGGGGCGTGTATCAAAGCTGGAGGTGCTGTTTCAGAACATACATCTTATTGAGACAAGGCACATCCCACAGAGTTTAATGTTTCTTTTATTTATTTTTTTACATTTCATTTATTGCCCCGGGGCTTCCCGGTTTTAATGATCCCCTACATCAGGGGTTCTCAACCTTTTTGACCTCGGGGCCCAATTTTCCGATTACAAAGTGGCCCGGGGCCCATTTAAATATTAACACTTTAAGTGTTAAGTTTAGTTAAGTTAAGTTTTAAGTTTTTCGCAGCCCAGTAGTTGGCGCCCGCGGCCCTATGGTTGAGAATCACTGCCCTACATCACCTTCTGCCTTTGTAAAATAATTTTAATTAACTTTTCACCCTGTCCCTCCTGTTTTTCCCTCCTCTCCGCCTTGTTACCTTTCTAGGCCCCTGAGCCTCTCAGTTCTCTGAAGGCGATGGCTGAGCGGGCGGCTCTGGGATCGGGCCTGGATGGAGAGATTCCCAGCCTGCACCTAACAGACAGAGGTCAGAATCATCAGCTTGTACTTTTACTCGTATTAGTTACTAAGCAGTATTAGGCATTATTTATTCATCAGCTATTACTTAAACACTAAGAGTAGGAGGGTAGGAGAGAGGTGAAATTAAGTGTGGTTTAACCTCTTCAACTCTGGTTTCCATTAAATTTCCCCTTAAGTAGCTTCAAAATTATAAAAGCTTATTTTCTATATTGCACAACAATCTCACGTGCATATTCTATATCTGCTGGTTGCAGCGCTTCATTGAAGCTACATCACACTTATACTGAGTGAAATATTCAAACCCAAGACACCATTGTTTTATGGCTGCAAAATAAGGAGATGTATTGTGCATCATTTTATACACATTTCCTTCTAATTCAGCAAGACATATTTGGCATCGTTGGAAACCTTAGGATCTCTGCTACATTTGTAATGACAAACACGCTGATGAGAACGGCAGGGTTGAAGAGCTTTAGGAGATCAGTAAAAGAGACGGGTCCTTTTCTCTCTAGCTGATCATGTCCCTCTTCTTTCTTTCTTTCTTTCTTTCTTTCCGGCCCATAGATATCTTCTCTGGTTCATCTGCAGCCCCTGGCACCCCTGCAGCCCCCCAGCCGTCCTTGTCGGAAGTCAGCATACCCCCCTCGCTTGGGGTGTGCCCGCTGGGTCCCACGCCTCTCCCCAAAGACCAGCTGTACCAGCAGGCCATGCAGGAGTCGGCATGGACGCACATGCCACACCCCTCTGACTCTGAGAGGATCAGGTAAAGGGACCAGTAGATTTCATGACTGATGACTCTTATGAATACAGAAACAACCCTAATAGGTTTGTCCCCTGATCGATTGCTTGTGCAGTTGATTGATTTGTAACTGTCTGTGCTGTCTTGCAGGCAATACCTGATGAGGAATCCATGCCCCACTTTGCCCTTCCATCACCAGATGCCACCTCATCACTCTGACTCCATAGAGTTTTACCAGAGACTGTCAACAGAAACACTCTTTTTCATCTTCTACTACCTAGAGGTAATGCGCACGCACGCGCGCACACACACACACACATACTTACACTCACCTTCTCCGTGTTTATTCCCTGTCAGTCTGTTTTATAGGACTCCCCTCTGATGTACAAATGTCCTTTCCTTTTCCTTTCAGGGCACCAAGGCTCAGTATCTGTCTGCCAAGGCTCTGAAGAAACAATCATGGAGGTTTCACACCAAGTACATGATGTGGTTCCAGAGGCACGAGGAACCCAAGACTATCACTGATGAGTTTGAACAGGTGCAGCCACAACTCCATTCAATTCATTTTCCACACTTGCACCTCAGGATAGAAGTGGGAATCGCCGGGTAACTTACAATACGATAATGTCATGATATTTTAGCCACAATAACGGTGGTATCACAAAACAAGCAAAATGCAATGCATAATAAGATAATCAGTTATGATATATCATGATATCTGTAACTGAAGAAGAAAACAATGCCCTGGAAAAGGCAAAACAAAAAAAATTCAATAAGCAAGAATCAATGTTTTTCAGTGTTTTAATATGCACACCAACATATGTATGTTTTATGTAACATACATGTTTATATAAAGTTCTGTTTTGAAATTTATATAGTTATATAAGGCTGTATATGAAAATGAATTTAATATAGATACTCATGTTTAAATGATCTTAGTAAAATTATTCTATTATTCACAGCCACATTAAAATAGATATATGCAGAGTGCTCAGGTATATCAGATATATGCAGAGTTTCATCTGTACCTCAGGGTAGAAACTAGTATTAGGGCTTATATGTTGGTTTTTGTTTTTCCCGTCAACACGTTACCTTTCAGTAAACGTGACAGGTTGGATCACATTTATTAACATGATTGTTCTTGCTGCTGTGTTGTTCCTCCAGGGCACTTACATTTACTTTGACTATGAGAAATGGGGCCAGAGAAAGAAGGAGGGGTTCACCTTTGAGTATAGGTACCTTGAAGACCGAGACCTGCAGTGACGGACAAACGGGAAGCAGAAGGACAGAGAGAGAAAATGTGCTGCTGTTGACATTCCGAGACTGAACTCCATACTGTGGATAGAGATTGTGATGTGTAGTAGAAGCCCTCTCCTGTAATGGAGACTGGTGTCTGTATAGGCTGCATCTCACATGAAGCCCTGCTCCTCATGTAGCGCATCACTTTTGACAAAAATACCCCATGGGCCTGATCAAACGCAGTGCACTGCATGGGGTGAGAGGGTATCATTAGAGATCTGCATTTGTGCCTGTCTGTGTGCACACTCAGTATGTGGCATTAGGAAAGCCTACCCCATGCATGTTTCTCATGTTTTGTTTTATTTTTCCGTTTCAACAAGATTCTCTGTACCACCTACCCAACATGAGCCTGGAAGCCTTTGACTTGACACAAAACAAACATTGGATTTGATTGTTAAGTAAATTGCCCACCTTGTATTTACTGTAATTTGGTGGTTTAGAAGTGGGGGAAGTACAGTGGACATTTAGTCATGGTGTGTAGGAATGGCTTCTTTTAACACCCTATGATGCCTGTTGAATATGGTCACTATTAGAGATAGTGAGCGATTATCAATAGTTTTATTGATATTGTCTTGGTCGATTAAACACTGATTGAGAATGACCACAGGGCCTCTCCCTGTGACAGGGAAAGAGTCCTTATTGGACATGGATTAAATTGCTATGCAATTGAACTGGTCTCTGACTCCCTCTCTCTTTACAAATAAAATGTTTTTAAGTTTACCTGTCAGTAAATGCATCATTATGGGGCATTCATGTTTGTGAGAAATGAATAAACTTGTAAAATAAATCTTACAAATAGGGTTTGAGAATTCAATCTACATTATGATTCTTAAACTATTTGGGAATCATCTGTCATCCTGAATGCAAAGGCCACGCTCCACATAGTGAATGTACCTGTGCCCAAATTCATTTAACAACCAAATCACCTCATAATTGTTCTGGCAAAATACACAGATGGCATTAGATAAAAGAAATCTGAGTTTGGTTTGAATCAACTTCCCACTTTTAGTTGGTTTTGTGCTCTATTCTTTTGGTGTTACCTCATCCTAACTTAATTCCACAATGTTCAATTTACCACCTGATATTTCAAGTGAAAACCCTATACAGTGAAACAGTGAATGTGCACTGATAAACTCTGTTTACATGTAGAGTAAAACGCATGTACTGATCTCTGAAAAACCTGGTGGTGGATTTAACCTATGGGCTGGGTGAAGTAAAGAGAAATGCAATGTCTTGTCTGCAGTGGATGTTCATGTGCTACCCCAAGGAACCACAGCTAGATTTACACTGGCACAAATTAGCTGATTTTTCATCATTTGTGGGACAGATCCAGTCTTTTCTTGGCAGTTTAAATGGGGAGAAACTCATTGAACTGCAAGATTTTTCCCTGTTTAGGCAACCATGAAAATATAAGATCTGCACTGCAGACCTCAAATTTTGTGTGTGTAAATTCAGCTCGACGAGTTTGCAGTTGTCTTTTGGGAGGGTTTGGGGGTATAATATGTGAAAAAAAAAAGGAAAATACAGCAAAGCTATGAGAGATTTGCCTTTTATAGATTCTATTTTTTGGGCTTTTAAGAAAGGGAAGGTCAGATAGAAAATTGCTAAAATGTGAATTTCAAGATAAATATTTACAATTTTCTCATACTGTCAAGGTTCTGCATGGGAGATGTCATAATATGGGGTTATAAACAGGATTGTAAAATTTCAATAAATACTTTTCAGAAATTACAAGACAGTATTTGTGGCGTGATGTCATTTGTATATGGAGTTCTGGTTAGACTCATTATTTCCTCCAGTGTTAGTAACCTAGTAACCTAGGCTGTAAACTGAGCTGGTAACGTGAGGGTTTTATAATACAGCCTGACAGCATGCCCTCCAACAAGATGAGGATGTTTCCAGACTTACAGGGAGCCAGCAGAGATAGACAAACCCCTCAGCCAAAAGACCAGATTTGATCTCTGCAGTTGCTCATGTATTCCAAGTTTCTTCTGAATAGGAGCATCAGTTAAATTACTGTAATGAACAAAATCAACAGATCATTGACAGCAGTGGTCTTGAGGATCAGTTAGGACTAGGCAATATATACTGTAATTGTTATATAAACAAAGTGATATGAGACAATATATCTGGGATTTTGGTAATATTGGTAATATGATATGGCATTAGTGTTGTATTTTCCTGATTTTAAAGGCTGCATTACAGTAAAGGGATGACATTTTCTGAGCTTATTAGACTGTTCTGTTATTTTATTTGCCTCTACCTGCTTGGTTGTCATATCCACATCAGTGGTGGTTTATCAAAAATCTCTTGTGTAAATATGAAAGCATCAATAGTTATCTCTACAGTATTGTCACAATATCAATATCAAGGTATTAAGCCAAACATATGGTAATATTTGATTTTGTACATTTTGCCCAGCCCCAGCATCAGATACAACTTTTATATTGACTGTTGTATTTTTTCTATAATAATGAAGTCAGGACACTAAATAAAATGTCAGCATTTTCCTTTATTAAAATGGAACCAAAATCATATTTCAAACAGTAAAAACAAAATACAGAGAGAACCACGATGGCTTAAAGAAACATACAATCATGAAAAAATAGTATCACTTTGCAATGTTGAGTGCAACTGTCAGTGCAGCTCAATATGATACAAGAGGAGCTGCAGCCGTGTGTGTGTGTGTGTGAGTGTGTGTCTGTCATCACATCTTCCCTTCCTTCTTGACCTTGAGGAATTCTGCCATGTTGGAGAAATATTTCTGGTTGGCTTCAGCTACCTTCTTCTCTGCCGCCTGTGGGTTCACAATTTCCAAGCCCTGCAGAGGAGAGAGAAAAATTCTTACCAACCATGGACATGCCAGGGGTCCAGACTATATATATATGTATATAATTTTAATAAAGGAGTTTTTATTTATTTATTTATTTTTACCTGTAGAGGAGTGAAAGCTACGCTGGAACTGGTTCCCGAGGAGCGGTCTCTGACTGTGGACTTTCCTCCGTACGTCATGCTCTGCTTCTGCAGTGTCCTCTGTTGAAAGAAAATATAAACAGGAAGGGAAATATTGAGACATTCGAGACAGAAAATTAATACCGCTGGAGTCAAAATGAGCCTTGAGTGTGTTTACCTGGAGGGACTTTGAGATCCTGGCCTTGGTGGCCTCGTTAACCTGAGCCTGCCTGACTCGCCCGCTGCCGCTCTTCCCCAGCTGGCCCAGACTGAAGCCCAGGTCCTCCTGGTACGCGTCGTCTTCAATCTGCAAGACCACATCAAAACTTAGGATGAAAGTCTGACACAGTTCTCCCTGCTCATACGTCTCTTGCCCAAGATACAATAATGTCATCAAGGATGTAAAATGGTGTGTGCACATGAATAAAACTTCTCAGGACAGGGTGTAAAAAAATTAAGAGAAAGTGCTAAATAAAGGAGCAAGCACACCCGCACTGAAAGTTCCTCCCAGTAAACTTTACTGTAATGCTGCAAACCAGCATTTCTTTGATTGGGAACTTGAGCTGTTAAAATCGCCAACTGACCAAACGGAGGATATAAACATAAAAAACATTTGCTTAGGTATTTTGATTAGGTACAAGGACGCAGCGACATGAAATCTGTTTACTTAAATTCTCTGTCTCTCAAGCACAGTGAGCCATTCAGAAAAGGTGTGATAACGGATGTTGGTCTTAACTTTCAGGGTCATCTTAACAGCATCAGTAGAACTGCTTTCTGTCTTGTGGAAAACATTTCAAAAGTAAGAGGTTTTCAGGTTCAGGATCTAGAAAAAAACTTGAATGTTTCATTAAAGTGCTGCAATGCCCTCTGTTCCAGTCCTCTGGTAAATGCGGGGTGCCTGCAGCTCTTTCACAAAGCCACAGCGAGAGTCTTACAAAGCACAATTTCTTGCATAAGAAATGGGTATCCAAATAAAAGTTTGACTTAACAATATGGGTTTTAGTTGGAAAATAGTTCTACACATATTGCCTGATACTGAGACACACTGGGATGAAATTAAGTAAAGCTTGCTGGGAGCAAGATTTAATTTGAGGGTATTCTTTTTCCTTTGTGCCACTGAAAGACAAGTTATGAGGGAAAAATAAAAGCCATTCTGACAGAGAATCTGTGCTGACCTCTGCAAAGGTCATTCTGTTGGCATGTTTCCGGATCTCAGTCAGCCCGAGACGCTCCTTCATCTTACGATACCTTCAGGAAGAGAGACATTAGAGTCTGTTAATTCCACAAACATCTTCATAGCTTATTGTTTTCTTTAATATTTGTGGCCTATTCAGCTGCTGACAGGTTCTGTACCTCCTTCCACCTCTCTTCTTTCTCTGTCCATCCAGCGGGGCGGGCAGTGGTTTGACCTGCTTCACCGGCGGAGGCTCCTGCCATTTATCAAACTTCCTCTCTATCTCTTCCTTTAGGTCATAGCCAACCTGTATAGATGACACACAGGTTCATGCTATAACTGCACGACCAAAATAAAAATAAATAATGATTGTTTGACTTGACATTATCATGTTGACATGATCAGCCTTGACGTTTTGAAAATCATTTTACTGCACTTATGGCATCTTGTATCTTATTTTCAACTGATGAATTAAACTGAATGTGAATTGAAATATTGAAAAATTTTATTCCTTTGCTTCAAAGAACGTTTAATGCCCATAAAAGTTACCAGTGTTGGAAATTATCTTTGGCTATAAAAACATGTACACTGGACTTTGTGAATGCAAATGTCAATGTTACCTGTACGTGTCCCTTAAAAATAAAAATCTGAACTGCAAACATCATAAATTAATTAAAATGTTTCAACGTTGCTGATATACAAACATTCCACAATTATTAATAAGGAAATCTAAAATTTGACTTTGATTATACATGACTGTGAGGACCTAGGCCACATGTGGTTGATCATAATTTTAACATGGATGTATATCTGCTTGTTTTTGCCCCTCACTTTTCCATCTGAGCTCTCATGGAAGCTGTCCACTCGGGCAGCCAGCGTGCACTTAGCAGCTACCAAGCGAGCTGCCTTCCTCCTTAGGTCCTAAAAAAGAAAATGACAGACAAATGTCATTAAATGCAATAAAAATACACTGCTCTACAGGTGTGAATATGGTTGAGTCGTGTTTAGTGTGTACATATATGTACTGACAGGGGGTAGAGACTGCACTACATCACAGTGATAGATGAAGCCGGTGTGTGGCAGCAGGGACGTGCTGCTGAAGCCTGACAGGGTTCTCCTCTGAGCTCCCAGCAGCATGAGGTTACAGGCTGGCATCTTGGACAGGTTCGTCAGACCTCCAGCAATACCTGCAGCCAGAGAGAGGAAAAGATTCGTTTTTTAGCCTTTCATCTTTGTTAGATTAAATTGAAAGACAGGAAAGTTGGGAGATAGAAGGATGAGAAAGATCCTGGACTCAAACCCAGGACATCACAATTACTTTGAATGCACCTCAGCCCAGTGAGCCATCAGAACACCCCCTCATTTGACATTAAGAACACTGAAAATCCACGTTTGTAATCTGAGTTCTGTAGCAGGTACATTTAAAATAGAGCTTTCCTCACCCATGATCTTGGCAGCTGTTGACGCTCCGACAATGATGGACAGATTCGGCGCGATGAACGACATTCTGGACTCCACATATTCATAAATCCTGTGTTTTGACTGGTTTAGCTCCAGGGCCATGTCACATGCCTCTTCCAGTCGCTTCAGCTCATCCTCACCTAACAAGGACCTAAAACCAAGAAAACAGACAGGTTCCACATTCACTGAACACAATCAACAGAATTACTTGATTGGAAATGAGACATTATCTACACAGATGCACACAGTGAAATTTTTTTTACATGCATTATGATTTTCCCTTTTTTCTGATCAGTTTGTTTACATAACTGTTGAAAATAATGTTCAGCTAATGTTCCTGTTTTCATGCAATCTCAAATATTCACTATTCACTATTCAGACTCAAAGAGCATGAGGGCTGGATGTAAACAAAGCTAGAAGGTGTAATCAATGTTAATTGTGCAAGCATCTGTTGTGGCAACAACACAAACCCCTGAAAATCTGTATGACAGGTTTAATGTGATTATGGGTATGACTCATGTTCTAATTGGAGTTTTCTTATAACTGTAAAAAGAAGTCACTGTCATCCTCAGATACAACAATGTAGATGTTAATCTGTATATAAGAAAGAAATGGATTATTCAGGGCAACATAGAGCAGACAGATGATTGTCCAGTGGTTGTTGACTCACCCCTGCGTGGTTGAGGCTGTGACACTGACAACCATAATGGTGGCATTGGTTAGGATCTGCTGCAGAGTCTCATTGTTCTTGCACTTGTCCAGATTGTTTCCCAGTTCCTAAATGACACACACGTACACGCACACACACACACACACACACACACACACACACACACATTACCTTAAAGTACATGTCAAGAAACAACAGGGAAAACATTGTTTCTACATTATTTTGTTAAACCTTGACTTATCAAGGGAAGACAGACTAATGCATATATGTTCATTTTACAGCCTGTTTTTGCATTCTCACTATTTGACTCATTTACACCTGGAAGCTTCCCATTATAGCCACTTAGCAGCTACACTGGAACAGCTGGTGTTTCGGTGCCTTAATTCAAAGACAGTGAAATAATATTGGATGTGGTGATACACACATCGTGTATGAGACCTGGAATCCCTTCCCAAAGATCAAGTTTTCCAGATCACTGAGATTACAGTGACTGAGCAAATGAAGCGGTCTGAGCCCAGGAAACCTCCCAAGATGGTGAGCCCCTAAGTAGAGCCCAGAGATGTGCCTGTAGCCATTGTCATAATTGTTTTGAATTAAGATCTGTATTGCAACTGAAGTGAATCACATTCACTGCAAAGTTTGAAAACTTGACCTTCAATATCACAGCATGCCCATCAGTTGAATCAGTGTAACTTTTATTTAACAGCAGAGCTCATTGCCAAGGAGAGTGTCGAACAGGCTAAACTCACCTTGACAGTCCGGATGTAATCTAGCGAATTCGGTACCAGGGACTCAAGTTCTGGAAACCTCTTGGAATATTTGTCACGGGTAAACTTGTGAATGATATCTGAAATAAAGGAGAAAATTTAGCTTGTATGGAGAATAATTAAACCCATGTAAGTTTTAGCGTACTACAAAGCAACACCAACTCACTGAGTTCGTTGTCGATCTCTACTGTGAGATTGTTGGCTGCTACGATCAGTCTGTATTCTGGGTCAGCCTCCACCGGGCCAGATACTGCAGGGAAACAAAAACATCACAAAACCAGACCAAATTTATTAGAATTGCTGGTACATATAAACTGGAATGAAATGAGTTGTAGAACCTCTTAAGTATTAAACAAACTGTTCACATTAACAAAGAAAAGGGTGCATAAAACAAAACTACTGGTGGAGTGGATCACAAATGGGTTACAATTACCTTCTGAGTTCTTGCGCTGCTTTCCCACATACGCTCCAATTTTGTCCATGATCTCTGAGAACTGTAGACAAGATGTAAAGTTATGCAGGGCGGACAAAATATTTTACCACAATTATAAGAGTACATAAAATTTTCAAATGATGCAGCTCACCTGTTTGCTATTCCGGAGCTTGGCAATTGATGTTACACTTTCAGCTCCACTGTAGTCCACCTCCATTTCCTCAGGGATGTCTTCCAGCCCTCCCTCAGTCTTTCCCTCCGCCGCCTCTCCATCGCTCTCCCCCTCCTCTTCTCCTGGATACAGACCATCCTCCCCCTCCTCTCCTGCCTCCTCCAGATCCGCCAGGAGCTCGTCCGCCAGAGACATCTACAGTCAATGGTAGACACGGTTAGATCATAAAGTAACTAGTCAATAAAGTTAATTAAGTTTCTTAAATTAGTTTACAGTAGGCTAAGTCAGTGAAGCAGTGTGGAAGTATTGGGATACAAACACGCAATTTTAGGGCACCCTGACTCTGTCTGACCTCTCAAAACAACAACATTGGATCCAGCATAAAGAATAAACTATGAGATGTTTAAAAAACCAATGTACTTTTGAGAATGGTGTTTGTACAAGCCGTCAAACAGTAACAGTACCCGGCAGGCTGGATGTATGAGGTTAGCTTGTTAGCATTAGCAAACGTTAGCTCAACGTAGTGGTTGATATTAGTGACAGTTTCTATCAAATAAACTTACCTCGAGAGTTAAAACTCCTGTCGACTAAGGAAACAAACAAAACGAGTTATGCTGTATAAATCTTAATGTTTTTGTTTTGCGACGTTTTCAGCTACTCGTTTACACTCTGCTGTTTCGTTGTTTGTCGCAGTTTAAATACGTAAGCAACTAAGTCAAGGCTTGCAAGGGTTTCTGGGAGATGAGGTTCCACTACGGCTCTACATTGTCATATGAATAACAATAGAGAGAGATAATTTATGCATAAACAATGATTTTCTTTCTTATAAAATGGAACACCTTATTATTATCAGACAATACAATTTATTTTCATTAAACAGTTCAGCAAGAGGTTCACATTTTTATGTTGTTTTTATTTCCCCTTGTTTATACAGTATCCCTTGAAAACCATTCTTTAAACAATACAGGTTTTAAACCAACATTTAAATAGACTAAACAAAGGGACTAGTTGGACCTCGACTGCATGATGGACTGTTATTAGTAGAAAATGAGATAAATTAACAGATACACAAACAAATGGAGTTATTTACTGATGAGAGGCTTCCATTTTTCATGCTAAGCTACATTAATTGTCATTAAACAAAGTAAAAGAATGACAAGACAGCTAAAAATTCATCGACATTAGAAAATAATGAAACATTACAGGACATAGTTCCATACAGATTGGCATATATTAACAAGTGAAATTATACAAAATACTTTTTAGCAATTAAGACGTTTGGGAAAATATTTTGATTTATTTGTTATGAAGAACTTGAGAAGGTATAACTTAGATGCATTTTGTCCCAAACTAATGTGAGTTAAGTTAATAATTAAATTGCATCAAAGCAAACAAGTAAATAAATAAATAAACAAATACATAAATAATATATTGCATGGAAATTGGCTTTACATAAATAAACAAATAAATTAATAAATATATAAATAAATAAATAAATAAATAGTAATCAAATAATAGACAGCTTTTCAGAAGTAAAAGTATAAAGAAACAGCTTGTTTCATTTTTTCGTGCAGTCTAAGAATACATCTAAAATTAAACAGCTCTAAAATGATATTGTATACACTTGTATTACGATATTTGTACAAATGTTGATGAGTACTCTCAAATACAGGAGTCAAGCATTTTCTGTCCCCAACTGTTGCCTACAAGAATAACTGACAGACTGCAATGAAAAACTTTTTTTTTTTTTTTTTTAATAAAGAGAGGATTGGAATCCAAGCGTTTACATAGACAGATAAATGACTAAAGAAAGTGCATTCCCCGCACATCTGGGGAAAAATACAATAGAATGAAGCAGAAAAAGAGAGGGTAAGCTGGTACACAGTAAGACTCCCATTGCATAGCCGTCAAATCTGTTTCAGATTTTACAAAGCTTCAGGCTCCTCTTCTCCTAGCATATGCTGCCTTTTCCAGACTTTTGTCGCCAAAGGCTATGAATAAACTCCGTAAACAGTGGCAGGGAGGAGCTCCACAACCCTTGTCATACAAAATCCTGTAGCTGGTAAAACCTGGAATGTGTCCAGCTTTTAGAACGGGAGTCTTTTCTTTCCGTTGCCTATTCAATAAAAAAATAGCCTCTGAGAGAATGGCTGGTAGTTGGGGTTAATTCACTGGCCAGTCTCAGAGGGTTCAGCTCTAAAGGTTCCCATGATGACATGTAACATCACACCAAGTGGGGGTCATCTGCAGGGCTGACAGTAAAGCGTGATGATGTCACTGGATTGGCTCCCACAGGCGACCTTGGTTTGATTGACAAATCCTCCTTCCTTTTTGAGTCTTTGCCTTTGTTGTTGGCCCCTGATGGAAAAACAGGAGTTGACTATAAGTTTGATTGACAACCAAAAACAAGCACTACCTGCCTAATATTAAACACATAAACACAAGAACACATTTGGCTTTAATATAATTGAGATTTAGTGTCAAACTCAATACAATATCGAGAAAAGAAACTATTAATCTCCATCTATTAATATGAGAGCCAAAGTAATGCAAGATAGTTTCCAGTTAAAAATAACATATTTTTTCAAAAGGAACATTGCTTTTCCTTTCAAGGCTTTGAAATGTTCAACTTTGAAGGCTATGAGAGATCATGAAAGCATCTAATTTTGGTGATGGTGCATTTCTGTATATGCAAAGCCCAAAGGGAATTCTAAGCCAAAACTCTCATTATTCTGTGAAATGAAGCGATCAGTGTATGAGATGGAGAGTGGAAGGCTTCTAGAGACCAAATTAAAATATGTTGGAAAACACAGCTTAGGCTTGCATTGTTGAGCACAGGATTTATGTCCCCACTCAATTCTACATGTCACAGTGTAGGGGGGATAATTATAGAAGATTAATTCTGGCTGCATATTTGGAGAGGAGATGGGTGAAATGAAGGTTCTCCATTTCAGTGGGTGGGGATAAGTTGGGAACTGTCAGCTTTTATAACATCATTCACTAACTTTAAATGGTGACTAACTGATAATACACAAGGACAGTAGGAAACACACAGCCCTTTCCTTGTGCTTCAGACAGATGTGCATCATCACCACTGTCTCAACTGTCTTCTGTGTCTCACGTTTTTGAACGTACCATGTAAGTCGAACTTGGTGCTTTTGCCAGAGACTGGAGCTGGACTGGTGGGCGCTGAAGTGCTCAGCTCATTGGTTGGAGTTTCCTGTTGCAGTGAGAGAGAATTGTCATGTCAAGCACCTTTTATTACATCTAATACGATATGTTGCATTGTATGCATGTGAAATACCTGATCAAAGAGATAGACTGTGACATCATCAAAAAAGGACACGTTTCTTCCTCTATCTTTTTCTCTGTCCATTGGCTCCTTGGGTGATTTCAGCAGGCTCCTCAGGCCCACACGTTTGTCAACATCTGTCTCTGTGACAACAATCACCCTTCGGGAGCTTTCGTCCTCCTGCTCGTCTTCCTCCTCATCATCAAGGTCACTTCCCGATGACAATCCTCTCCGTCTTCCAATACGACTTCCGATGCCCCCCTCCCCAAATCCTCCTTTACCAGTGGGGGTGAGGGGAAGACTGAGAGCAAGAGGAGGGAGTGCAAGAGACAGGCGAGCTAGTTTGGCTGTAAAAATGAGAGCAGGGAAGAGATTGTTAGATATGAGGAATGGCTGTCAGAGTCCTTGTGGCTCAGCCCTATTGTGTGCTTACGGCACACTGCAGGGTTTAAAATCCATGTGAGGCAGTCTCTCTTTCCTCACTTTCCTGTCCTCATGGTATATCGTAACTAAAACTAATGGAGTGCTTAAGGATGTGGATCTTTAAAAACAGACACCAGATATTTCTGAGATGTAGACAAAAATATATATCTCACCAATCTGCATACACTTAAAAGCAATGAAAACTTCATTTCAATGAAGTTTGCATTTAGAATTATCTCAGTTATGACAACTCCTGAACATAATAGGATTAATATCAATAACATAGGTACCTTTCATTGCTTGGTTTCCAACAGGCTGAGGGGATGTGACCTCAGGTTGCTCAATCACAGTGAGTGGTTCAGAGGTGGTTTCATCAGACTCACTGTGGGGCCAAGGGCTGGGGGCACTCTCCTGCTCCTCTTGGCTACAGGACCAAAAACCCCCCCAAAACAAACAAAAAACAAAAACAAAACACAACTGATTAAAACCTGAATGTCAACAGAAACTCTGACTTTTTTATTCAAAATAAGATTTCCAGGGTCAGACTTCATACCTTTCTTCTTCATTTTTGTCTTTCACACTGTTCGGTGTGCTACTGCTCTCTATGATTTGTTCCCCCCAGGGCCGGAGAGTAACAGTGTCTTTGACAGTTGCTCCCCAAAGCACATTTGTTTGAACATTTTCACTGAGGGAGAACTGTAACCTTTCCTCACACACCTGATGAAACATAAAGAAAATGATAACACAAGAGTTAATGAATTCATAGAGATAATAAAAGGAGCACTTTTCCCCCTTGCTCATTTATAAATTACAATTATTAAACAGAAAATGAAGCAGGCAAACTATCAAAACACATTAAGGTTAATCTATAAAAACTAAAGAGCCATCAAACACGAAGCGCTAAGAGCCTTCTGCTCACCTGCATCATGAGGCCATTCTTCGTGGTCATCTTAGAAAGAGATCCTTGGTCCTTGACATCAGACGTATGGCATGAGGAAAAGCATAGTGGGCTCTGTATGTCACGCCTCTCCTCTGAAGGTGACAGTTTGGCCTGGGGATCCTGGATCACACATGATGCAGACTCAGCAACCTTATCAGAGTTATCAGCAATCCCATCAAGGTCCTCCTTCAGATCCGTCTTGCTCCCCTCAGGTGTGGAGGAGCCACAGGTCTCCTCAACTTTATCACCTTCATCGGCACTGCTAGGCTTCTGGTCAGGTGTCTTCTTCAAAGACTCCAAGAGCTCTAGGTTCCCCAAGAAAAGGTCCCCCAGAGTGTCCTCCTCATCCCCAGAAATGCAGCACAGTTTTTCCAGTTTTTCAAAGTCCTCCAGGGGCTCCTCATCTAAATCCTTCCACTCCGAGATCAACAACTCTGGGAGGGTGTCAAGGGCATGTTGAGGTGGAGACGGGGTGGCAGCTGAAGTTTTCTGGAACAGGTTATTTTGGTCATCCTGATTCCCTAAGTTGGATGTGAGATTGCTCTCATTTTCTAATGTTAAATGCACAGGCGAGAGGTTCAGATTGGCAGAGATCCCTTTACTTTGAGTTGTAGCGAGTGGCGGTTCTGGCAGAGGCGGCTCTGAGGCATCTGTGTTGTGAGTATGGGAAATAAAACTCTGTGTCTCAGTGCTGGCAATAAAGTCCTCTAGATTCATGTGGCTAATAAACTCCTCTGTTTCTATGACAGATGGTGGTGGACTGGGAAAGGAGTCATCTAAACTCTCCAGTTTATCATCTTGCACATCAAGGTCTATGCTCGGTGGAGGGCTAGGAAAATCTACTGAGCTGAAATTGTCTACCTGCGGATGAGACTGATCTATCTCCTCCTGCATTGTCAAACCAATGTCACCGGGGCAAGACAGAGGATTGGATGGGAGAGATATGTCTCTGTAATCTTCCTCTACATTCATAATGCTTAATCTCTGTTCTATGTCCTGCCTCGCAAGCTGTGGACTCATTTCAATGTCTGAGTCGATGACTGGTTCAATATTCTCCAGGCCTGAAAAGTTCACATGAGAAGCTTCAGTGATGCAAATAGAAATATTTGAGCTAATATTCTCTAGAGTGTGAGTGAAATGGTTCTCTAAACTAGGGCCTGTTTCTTTGCAAACATCTTCTGCTGATGGCTGTTCTTTTTGGATGTTGTAGAGGTGATTCGGAGGCCATCTGTTAAAGTTTTGATTCTCCTCCTCCTCTGCAAAGTCTAGCTGACCTTCACTGTTCCTGGCTGCCTCTGTGCATGATGTAATTTGTTTCTTTCCTTGGTCCAAGGTCTCTTGTTCTGGGATTTCTACGTTCTCTACTTCATTATCTGATATCCTCTCTTTCAGATCTCTGATATAATCATCAATATCCTCTAGGTTCTCAATATTTTCCTCTTGTTGTATGTCCAGAGCTTGGACTGCCTGTTGAGTATCAGTTTCTACAGAATCCCACTTTTCCTTGAGGGCAAGATGGCCAGCTTGACCCTGGGTTTCATCATTGCAGGTTTCCTCACAGCCCTCCATGACAGCAGGGTGTGGCTCACTTCCCGCAAGTTCATCATTCCCTTCAGTTTCCCAGAACTCCCGACTCACTACGAGCCGCTCTCCCACCTCCCAGGCCTTATGGCTGAACCCAGAGAAGAATTCAGATCCAAGTTCAATATCTTGACTCCTGTTTTCTGGCGAGGCCCACTGGTCATTTTCAGCAGGCCACAGGTGTAAGTCACTTTGTGTAAAACGGTGGCAGTCAAATTCTCCTCTGACCACTGCACCTGTTCTTTCCTCCTCTTCCTTCAGAGAACTCCACAGCTCTTTAGTTTTCAGATCGAGACCCTCACAGGATTCTTCATCCACATTGTTAGCAGAGTCCACCCCTCTCTGGCCTTTATATGCTGAATCTCTCTGGGGTGATTTCTCCTTCATGGCATGACTTAGCTCCCCGATGGTCAGCTGTTTCTCTGTCTCTGACGTGGCCATGACATTTTTATCGTCACTATCTTCGGAGCAGCACAAGTTTCTCAGGCCCAGTTCGTTGTGGTCTATGTGCTGGAGCCCAGCGCTCTCTTCACATCTCTCAGGCCCGTCAACATCCTCCTCTGGCCATGGGAGACATGATAGACTGCTCACTTTATTATCTACACACTTCCCATCACTGGGCTGCAGTACTGATCGGGTATCATCACTGAGTATGGTGTCACTGGTTTGAATGCCATATAACTTAGATAATCTGGACTCTCTGTTGTCAAACTGGGATGGCGCCAGTGGCTCTACGGTGTCATTTCCACAGTGGGGGGCATTTAATGCAAATACATCGTCTGTCTGTGTATATTCTTTGTTATTGAGTCTTAATATGCAGTCCTTTGACTGACTGCCAGATAGAGATTTGATTAATCTATTTGTTTCAGCAATGTTCTTGGAGTGCAGATTTAAGTCATTCTCCGCAGAGTCCCGGTATTTGCAATCTGTTATCTGCACACGAGAGATGATGCAGTCTGTGTAATGGTTGTCTATCTGATACCCTTCATTGTGTGGGAGCCCTTTCAGCGGCTCATCCTCTAAATTTGAGAAAAACTTATCAATTAAATCGACTTTGTCCTTGGCCTGGGAATCATCAGACACCAGTGTTGAATTTACAAGACTCTTCACACCTGTCTCTCTGCTCTCAGTATGGAAAATGCCAGAATCTTCTCTCTGTACAGGCTCTAGCCCTTTGTTTAGACGATCTTTGTCATCATTAACAGTATGAGAGATGTCATTCTCAACCTTCTTTTCCTCACGCATCTCAATAGTCTTCCTTTCTCCCATTTCAGTGTTACTATCTAAAATCATTATACTCTCTTTTACAGGGCTCTTTTCTCCCATTTCTCCCTCTTCCTCAACTTCGGTCTTTTCCTCTATTCCTGTTAGTGTTCCCCTTTCTCCTCCCCGCCCACTGCTGGGCCTGGAGGCACTAAGTCCATCACTGCCCCTCCTGTTCAGCCCGTCCCCCTCCCAGTCACTGTCTGAGAAATAGGCAGAATCTCGATGGGGTGTTTCATTTCCTAGAGCCCTCCACCCACCACTTCCCCCTCCTCCCATCCATGAGTCACTAGGTGTGAGGCAGTCAGCTGAGCTGGAAGTCATAGGTGACAGGACGGAGTCAGTGGGGGTGACAAGAGAGATATCAGAGGATGGATCCCAGTCTGGCGTGGTTGGAGTGGCAGCAGGAGTGGCTGCCTTTTGGGTAGCATGACTTTGACCACTGTTATTGTGTTGCTGTGAATTTTCTCTTCTGGTTTCTTCACAGCTTTTAACAATATTTTGAGTATCCAAATTTTTAGAGCTCTCTGAATCGCCTCCTGTGTGGTTTTTAGATTCCACTGTAGGAGCTTTTTCTGATTGGGATTTGTCAGAATCATATGAACTTGTATCAGTCTTTGCACATGCTTCATCTCCTCGCCTAATACTGCTGACCTGCTGGTCATCTTTCATTATCTCACCATTCCCTATAACAACAGCCCTTTGAGTCTCCATCTCATTTGTAATGAGTGATTTGTTTTCACGCAGTAGCACAGTGTTAGATTCCTCAGCACTCTCAGTGAACTCAACAGGAGACTGTGCTGAGAGCTCCCCTTCCTTCTGATCTCCTCTGGCAGGTAAAGCGGGGCCATCTGAACCATCCTCCTCTTCTTTCTGACATGTGAGTGTTTGGTTGAGTAAGAGCCCATTCTTGGGCATGATCTCTGAAAACACAAACTCACCAGCTGAGTAGGACTTGATGTCAGCAGAGTCGAGTACCGTGTGTGAGTCACTGTTTCCTTGGCCATCCTCCTTAACGGGCTGTTTATTTGATCCTATATGAAGGACTGGGATCTCAGGTCTCATGGTTACCTTTATCTCACTCTTTTTTGCACGTTTGGTCACTTGGGCATAGATGGCCTCAGTTTGTGTGTCATCTTTGCCTTTGTTTGATGCTCGTATAGAGCTCTCTGACTGAAATCTGATGGTCTGAGTGGAGTTTGGATCTATGCATATGGATTCATATTCAGGTGACATAGGAGTGGGGGAATATGAAGAATCCTCTGCCTTCTTGGCAGCTGCAGCTTTTTGTCTCGATATGATTTCGGTCAGAAAGGTCTCAGCTGATTGAATCTCCTTCAGGAACTCCTCTCTGGTCATCTCTGTTCTTCGAGGCTGCTTCTCGATGTCCTGTGGTTCAGAATCCTGCCTCCCGATAGTGATCTCAGAGAGCAGGGAGCGAGACCTCCGTATGCCCTTAGAGTAGGCCTCCTCAGCCTCAGTATATGAAGAAAGACCAGGGACGCAGACATAGGGCCGCAATCTGGATCCTGCAGGATGGAGGTATTTTACAGAGTCTCTCTCTGGTTGTCCCTCCGGATCTGTGTCCATCCCTCCTGTGTCAATCTCTGTGAGAAAAAGATCCCTCTGGAATGATCCTTTGGTTGCTGTACTGTCCTCCTCTGCTCCTGTCCTGTTGCTGTGATTTTCTGCCCCCCACGACTGTCCTGCTGAACCCAGCTCTGTGACTAGTGACTGTGACCGGCGCATCCCTCTGTTGGGTAGGAGGAAATTCCCCCATCTCTCCCCATCTCTTTTCTCCTCCCCCTTTTCTTCCCACGAGGCCTTCTCTACCTCTGGCTTGGACTCATTAGACTCCGTCACACTAGATATCTCTGTCAGAAACAGATGCATGGGGGATTTCTTAGCAGCTGCCACACGTTCTGCCTGCAACTCAGCATCCTCCTTCCAAATGGCGGGCAGGATGGTGGCGAGACGCGACTGGGTCCTCTTCATCCCCCTGGAGAAGAGCTCTGCCGTGGCTGGGTCTACATCCTCAGACAGGCTGGAGTGAGTGACAGTAGTGCCTCCGCTGGGCTTCTCAGGGGACATGAAGGGGGAGTCATCCTCATCTGAGTAGGTGGGACTAGATGATGACTGCCTTTCAATCTGCGGAGTTGTGGACTGGGGGCGGGGTAAGTTACGATAGACAGGGCGCAAGGGGTTTTCTCGACGTACCGGAGAGTCAAAGTCTTTTGCACGGGAATGGGAATTCTCCTTGGAGCTGTGCAATGCTGCTGTGTGCCTCATGCCTTCTCTGTCTGAGTAGTCACAGGATAGTGGGTCTCTGTTGGATCTCTGTGTCTGTGTCTTGCTGTATCTTGAGTACGAGTCAGCTGTATTGAAGCTAGGGTAACCTCTCTGAGGTTTGCTGTGTGGCGGGAGAGGGGGAGGAC
>OMKZ01051196.1:0-21353 GCA_900302535.1 Neoniphon sammara | reverse complement strand
AATTGTGCCACATGTTGTTACCTCAGTGTCTAGAGTGCAGATGCTGTTCATTACAAGGAAATGTACTGAATCAACACATCTACAGAATACAGGTTTAGTAACTTTGCATACAGGTAACTGTTGGAAAAACTTCATCTGACATACCCAGAAAACATGTAACATGGTGTAAGTGAATTGCACACAGCACGCTCATGTTAGGAACCTGGCTAATCTGTGGACGGGAAAAAGATCCATGTTGATTTACGATCTGCCTTCACGAGTCAGTCTACCTCGGTCAATCTTCCTCCAATCAATCAGTCAATCCCACTGCTGTGTAGAAGGCAGTTTGTATTTCACTCTAGTATTGATTTGTCACTCCCCTGGATACAAAGAAGTGTCTATACCTGATGGGGGAATTTTGTTTAGGACAAATAAGGTGAATCTATGGGTCAAAATTAGTGGAGACCTATATTCCAGCCTCATTTTATGATTTGGGCTGTGATGAGATGGGTGTATGTTTATTATAGGTCTTAGGGTAGGTTTAACTCTAGGAGTAGGTTGCCAAAAACCTGGGTCGACTTATTTTGGTAAAAATTGAGGATCATCAGGATTTGGATCTTCCCTCTTTTCCTCCTCCATTGGATTCCCATTATGTGGCAAAACTGCGCTCTCTTTTTCTGTTTCCATCTCGGATTCTTGGACCCGTCATCCCTGCTCACCCACATGCTGTCACCCATACAGATATGTGTACATTTATATGTCCACACAGTCTCGCGGAGATGCATAATGGATTCATAACATTGATGTATGGGACACAAAGGAAACAGAAGAGCTATTGAGTCTTAACAAGCCTCCTTGATATCTTGTGAGAGCAAGTGCACCGCTGTGTACCTTGGAGTGGGCCGGGGGAGATATTGGGAGCCCGTGAGTGTATGTGCAGATGTGTATTTGTAATCTGTAAGCCTCTAAGTGACACCAAAGCACAGCAGGGGCAACTTGTTCTTCCCTCTGCCGATGTTAATTAAGCAAGCCAGGGCCATCCGCAGCAGGCCCATAAAGGCTGATTAGAATCCCTTGTTTTCACCGAGATAGATTAGGGCGGCGCAGGGTCTGCACTGGATCCCAGGGGCTTTTGTTGAAGCTGTTACCTAACTCTTTACATTTGCATTGCCATGTACATCCGAGGCATTTAAGTGACACTTTTACCCAGAGCAACTTCCAATCAATGAGAAAATAGAAATCTAACTCAAGAACTCTCGGACGGAGCGCAGCTGTTGACGGACACGCTGCTTGTTATGGGGATCAAGGACCCTGTGATGCAACCTGTAATGGCAATCAGCTAGTTTTCCTGCCTTGTAAACACAGAGATATCAGAGGAGTGTGTGAGGTCACACAGGTTGGAAAGAGAGGAGGGCTGAACTGGGTAGGGTTACAGCATTGCGGGAATAGTTGGTACCAAGCATGATTTGGCAGGCCTCGCTTTGGATTTTTCCAATATGTTCACAAAGGGCCTGATAATTTAACCATATGTTTATACCTATCAAATACACAGTTATGATACTAGATCATCTAACAATCTTCACTCAGCTTTCTTCAGGACTACTCAGGGACAGTTTTCAGTTCGACTTTTGGGCCCTTTGTTATGGAATTGTTTACCAGATCATGTAAAAAACAGTCTGTCTGAAAATCTGTTTAAGAGAAATGTTAAATTTTACTTATTAAGACATTATATGTGATAAACTCTGTATAAAATATATATTTTATCTATCTAAATTCTTTCTTTTTTGATTACTAGTACTGCTGCGCTCAGTTAAAGATGTCTTGTAATTAACTCAGTTTAGCGGAGGTTATTTGATAAGCCCGGCTGAGTTTTTTTTAACCTTTAATGCACAATGTACAGTATATGTGTACTTATATGTATGTGTGTGTATATGTATGCATGTATATGTATACATAATACATATACTGGTTTAATCTTGTAAAATGCTTGTCTTTTATAGTGTGCAAATAAATACATAAAAAATAAAATAAAAAAGATAATTAAAAATCACTTATCTGTCAGTAGAATTGTATCATGATGATAAGGTGATCGTATGATATCGTGACTCACAGTTTGGCTGTCTGATAAGTTAATTTTACTGAAAGACAAAATGAGGTATGGTGGGGATATTATTTGAGATTTTCATGATTATTGTGATTTTGATTTCAACCATAACTGCCTAATTGTAAGGGAGGAATTCAACAAATGTAAAGTCTACTCCCAGTTGGACAGATCTTCAGTTTTTTGTTTGTGTTGGAGATTATATTGGGAGGCAGTGCTGTAACATCCCACTTAAGTGAATCCCAGACTTATGAACCTACCAGTCCCGAATTTTAAATTTCTCAAAACATGTCCTTCTCACAAACAACCTTCCTCTCTAAGAAGTTTGCATAATCAAGCCTCTATATAATGATGTGCCCCTTTATTTTTTAATTAGCATGAGAGACAAGGAGAAAACTTCTTCATGCTTGCATAATAAAATTCATTGCAGTGCAAAAAATAAAAAAATGTAATTAAAGTAAGGCACTTAATCATGGTTGACTGACAAAAGTGTTTACAATCCACCAATATTCATTAATTTGCTATGCCCTTAATTTCATTTCCCGCAATAGGACTTTCCAAAACCTGTGTAACGTATATACATAAGCAAACTCCGCTTATCCTGCTGCTGAGGAAACACATTTCCACTCATTATAAATATAAAAGGTACTAAAAATCAAACATGTCTCTGCACAATAACACTATTAATATTGCTAATGTCAAGCTAAATCACATCAAACATGTAAATAAATGTGTCATATTAAAGATTGCTAATGCAAATTTCTGTCCTGGTTAGTGTGCTAAAAGGCAGGAAAAATGCATTACGGAAATCAATGAATAACTAATTACCCAAAGAATAGCTCGGTAATATGGAACCAAGGTGGGTGTGGGAAAAAGGGAGCGCTAATATTTTTCTTCCACTTTTAATTGTCAAGGTTGGGAAGGAAGTGAGTTTGTAGGCTTTGGATTTTAGTATTGACTAAATACATGAATAAATGTGACCCTTGTGCCCTTTGAAACCCTCTTCTTTTTTTGTGCTTTTTCAGATCTAAATGTTCCATGCCTGAATGCTGATGCTCAAAAGGGTGAAGTCTTTTCAGATACAAGTCCAGTGATGTTGGACAGAGCTGCAGATCTGCTTCACTTCTAAGACCTGAAACACCGTTTTAATTGAATGACTGACACCTGCGAGGCAGAGTTCACTCCTGCTTACACATTTGATTCCTACCATGTCTTGTTATTGGACAAGAGACTTTTCAGTGAGTGCTTTTAACCATAATATACAGACTTATTACATTATAATTCAGACGGGATCACTCTGTCTTGTTTACATTTCATTTATTCACTCTGGTGGAATGAAGCAAGCAAGGATGCTTATTGCTTAGCTACAGGGAGCTAATTTTTTGTTGGCAGATGGCCAAAATAAGATTATTAATTAAAACCTAAAGCTTGTATCTTTTTGTACAACAGCTTCTTGCGACTTCAATGAATACACGGCAGCCAATATCACCGTTACAGCACTGTTGCTTAAATTTCAGTCTGTCAAGAGTCTTCCTCATACGGCACAAGTCCCACCAGGATCTGTATGAGTCAAGCTGCACTGGTATCAGTGAATGAAGGCTCTTGAGTCTGGTCTTCCACTTCAGTTTCTATCTCTGACCCACTACTCAAACCCCTGCTCAGCCCGTAATCACCTGTCCCACCTGAAACACTCCTGACTCTGACACCAGCATCCAATTGGTAGACTCCAGACTTCAAAAAGACTTCAAAATGATGAGTCGTTGCATGGTAATCTGCAAACATCTTGACTTTGTATAGATGCTCAGACACTGGCCTGTCCCAGAGTTAAAAACCCAATGCAATATTGTGCAAAGACAAAACCTGCACAAGCTGGGACTAAAATATCTTTCAAATCTATCAGCTAAAAATAGCTTCCAAAACTCAAAAAGAGAAAAAAGCACCTTGATATTATAAAAACTGGAAAAAAGACATCATCTCATAATCACCAATTTATTTTGGCATTACATCTTCAATGTAACACGACAAGGGTATAACAAATTTTTTCCATTTTTTAATAATATTGCTATGCTGAAATGTACCTGTATCTACTTCGACAGTTTCCATAACTACTTTAATATGATTTTCCCTCGTGCCAGAAGGTGAAAATGCTGCGCTGGGTTTGGGTTGATATTAAATTCGGCTGCCTCCTGCACGGCACTGTCTGTCACATGCTTGCTGGGAGGCTTGGCAGATGGGACAGATGTAGAAATCTACACCTGGACATGTCGACAGGTAGGCAGACAGCATGGATGGACCCCTTGTTGAGCAGAGGAGTCCCACAGGGCTGCATGATGCATTGTGCTGACCCGAGTCAAGGTGCTCAGGTTTGCTTATGTTGCCTCCCTGCTTGTCCATCTGCTGCGGGGGGGAAGCGGACCCCCTGACATCACCGTGCACAGTCACCAATCTTGAGTTTAACACTCAACAGAGTGGAAATAAGAGGAGACTTTTGAAGGAACCTGCCTGGAGGTCAACAGCCGCCCACTGTGAACGCAGCACGACTTTCAAGTTTTTCCTGAGGCGACTCAAGCAAACTCAAACGTGTCCCAACTGATCTCTGCACAGTTCTACAAATTCATAGCAGAGAGGCGCCCTCACATCCTCCGCCCTCATCCTTTCGGCGCAGCTCTTGCCTCCGAGTTAAAACAACGCTGCTGAGAGGGTAGGCGCTCCCTGTCGAGTCTCGGCGCCGAGCCGAGGTGAAGAAGCGGGCAGGGGAAGATTGTCTGCGACCCCTGTCGACCCGGGGAACTCGTCTGTCTGGAGAAATTTTCTTTTTGGAAGATGATATCAGTGTTTCAGAGCCACACCACCTGTCACCTCCAGTCTTCTTCCCAACGGCTCCTTTGATCCTAAACCAGCCCTCAACCTAATCACCGCCCTGAAATCCCTCCAAGTCTCGTGCCCCTTCCACACACACACACACACACACACACACACACACACACACACACTGCCTGCAGCTCCATGCAGAGATTTCCTGATATTTCTGCTACATCACGCTTCTCATTTAAAGTTGACCCCGGCACCATTCATCACTCTGTACACTTTTATCAATACCATTATTGATATCGCTTACTGCTATTTACAACGTATTACCTGCTGGCACCTTCAAACCCACACTTATCGGCATCTTACAACCTCAGTAGGAGTATCTGTGTTTTGTATGAGCTCAAGTGTATCTCATTATACTCACCCCAATTCAGTGGGATGACCTATGGTACAACATGCTATTGTACTACTGCACTTTTACCACAGTCCTTCAGTGCTGCCCTCCAGCTTTGCCGGTGCTATTGACGATTATTTTTCATTGACATTTACACCGCTACAGAGCTGTCTTTGCCTAGCTGTACCATTTTACACTGCTCCCCTTCAACTTAAGCAAAGTGCTGAACATCTATATACAATGTCGGTCAGTCTGTAATGTGCAATTATTATTTGATTATGTACTTTCATTATGCTGCATGCCCCATTTGAAGTGATTTGTTTCCCTAGGGGATCCTGGCATGAAGAGATTTTTTAGCTTGTGTTAAGTATCATATTATTTACATGTCATACTTGAACACTGACAAATAGATTTAAATGCTGCGATTAAAATATAATAATCACTCATATATTGTTTTGTATGGTAACATCTTCTAGATAAATTAAACTCATTTTGCTGAGGACCCCTTGGAAGTCCCTCAAGGACCCTTGGAGATCCCCGGACCCCACTTTGAAAACCATTGATCTGATCCACTATGGCCGATGTTATGTCTTTATTTTGAAACTAACAAAGAACTTGTACATCGAAGTAACAGGAACATGCAGCAACGTGCCGCCTGTACAGGGATATACAGCGGTGTCCCTGTCAGTTCCTGCCGAGGTGTTGGCTTCACAGTAAAGCTGAGGCGGATCCTGCATGCTGTCTCGGGCAGACAGTCACTCAGCCACCCAGCACTGTGGGCTTAGTGACTCAGCAAAAGTCAGCTCCCTCCCCTGTCTTTCTCTGTGCTCTCTTGTCTGCATCCCTCTCTTCAGCAGACACTGGGCTGGCACACTGACAGTCGGTTTTGCACCCAAAAAAAAAAAAAAAGAGCCAATAAATCAGACTCCAACGGGTACCATCTCACAAAACCTTGGTTTGGCTACCAGCCTGCATGAAAATGGTACTGGAAGTAAATTTTAAGAGCAGTGATAATATTAATTTCATGCTGCAGGCTGAGAGAAAGTAAAGCATTTTGTTTGCTGGACTTGTGTCTGACATGCGTGCAATGACTTTAGAATTTTATGGGCTTGCTCATGCATTTGCAATTTGCATGTGTTCATAATGCAAGTGCAGAAACACACACAAGCACACACACAAACATTAGATATGGTAGCAAATGAAGGAGTGACTTGGAGGTACATTTGTACACACAGATATGTCATAAATACTTGTCCTATCTCTCTCTCTTACACAACCACATGCAAATATTGCATGTGGTTGCATGTGGTCTATTAGCAAGGGAATTGATGATAGAGAATAAAAGCATAGTCAGGCTGCTGTTGTAGGTGTATCTATGTTGATATCTGTTTTTGTAGTTTTAATTGCTAAGGAAGTCTGTAATTTCATGAACCCATTTGGGTAGGATTAAATTTATCAGAGGACCTCTGAGTTTGACGAAAACAATTGATAATGGAAGACCAAGGTCATCCATGAAAAACACACATGATTGATTTGAATGAGGCTGATGTCACTGGGGACGTCTGTGATACATGAAATTACCTGACGTCCCGCCTGTGAAACAAAGCCTGTCCAAACAGGGCTTATTTCAGATTAACAGCATTCTGTTCAGTCTAATCCTGTGCAATAGTTTCAAATGACATATCCGCCATTTGAAAAGCGATAACGACTCTTACATAATGATTGGTAGCACGGAATGAAAATAAATTGTGACACCTTTTCAAAGGGAGGCAGGTAGCTTAAGTCGTGTCTTGCTGAAATGCTAACATTTTTACAGATTTAATCCTCTATATTTGAGAAGTATTAAATGATGATGAACCTCAGGCATTTTTCCCCCCACAGTTGGTTGTGCAGCATTTTGAAAAAGAGCTGTTGAGGTAAAGAGTCAAGTAGTGGATTTGTTTTCATTCATCGGATTCTTTGAGTTTATTCTTGCCAAGGCTGAGAAAACTCAAGACTTGCAAAATTTGATTAAAATCATATAGTATAGATTGTAATCATATAGTAGCCAACAATTTGTGCCAGAATAACCCAATCAAATGAACGGGCATTGAGATACGCCCACAGCAGAGGCTCTGAGTGCTCGCATGAATGACTTGTAGATTGACAAACACTGATACATCACCACTGAGAGTCCTGTAAAATAAAAAACAAATCCAAAAACAGAACAAGATGATTGACTCACAGGTAGGCGGCCTTGCCCTCTTCTATCTCTTTGCCCTTGCCGCTGGTGGCTGTTTTCTTGCTGCACAGCGTGCGGGTGATGCACATCAGCAGGCCGCACTGGCGCAGGAAGAAGCAGCTGACGTCCACTAACACCAACAGCAGGAGCAGCGCTCCCAGGCCCAGGCCCACCACCGCCCCCAGCCCCAGGCCGCTGAACAGGGATTCTGCTAAGGCAGTGAAAAACACACACACAGACACACGCACGCACACACAGGGAGAAAACACTGTTACCACACTGCAGAAAACCTCCACATTCAGTGTGTCCACAATAGTGCTCTCTATGTGAAATTACTGACCGACGAACTGACAGAAAGCATGGAATAAGAATGCAATTTGTTGATTGAGTCTGTGTGGTTCTCACTGATAAATGACTTGCTTATTTAACATTTTTCATCAGTTGAGTCTAAGGGGTCTCAATTAAATCAACCCTCTGCAATTTTGCGTAGTGCACCTTTAAAACAAATGAATGGGAAAATGAGACATGAGATAATCCCACTTGTTTCCAATGCTAATCAACTTGTTTCCAGATTTTTCTTCAATCAAGTGTCATTTTCTTGATCTAGTGGGCTGATCTGCCTTATTCTGCCTTGTTTCAACATATTTATACTTGTTCCCAGAAAACTTCCTGAAACTGCACTGGAAATAAGTAGGATTATCTCATCCCACTGACAGATTTTTTCACTTGTTTAAAGAAAAACAAAAAAGTTTTTGAGACTAAATGTGAGACAAAATGCCCTGCTGCACAGAGATGTTGCAGAGAAATGCCTGTTTATTCAATTTTTCCCCAAAACATGTATGATAATGTGATATCAGATTGAATGGTATGGAAATTGTTTCTTTTTCCTTCTTCACTTCTTGGCTGAGAGAAGTCAGAGGGCAGGTCAGGTGCAGCACAGCAGCCCGGGTGCTGGTGGGGATTCAACGTGCTGCTCAAAAATACTTCATGAACTCTGGTTGAAGGTCAGCCTCCTGTGCGTACAGTAGGTACATGTGCAGTACAGTAAGTAAGTGAGAAACTGCTATCCAGAAACTCTGAAGTTATAAAGAAGAGCGCACACACACTAAAACTTTTACAGCGGTACTTTGAAAATCACTTGAAGGTCAGTGAATTCCTCGGGAGTCAGCTGGATAGTTTCCAACACATAGATAAGTCCTAATCCACAACTCCTCAACTCCATGCAATCCTCAGTGGAGGATCTTCATTATTAGCGTGAATCCACCAAATCTCCTCCAAAACAAATCAATTGCAGCCTTAATTTTTTTTGACTCTATCAAGTCAACAGACGCTGGTGGAAAAAGTTTAGAATATCCATTTTTTTTTTAAAGTGGAGGAAATAAAAGTTCCAAGACACTTGTAAATAGATTAAAAAGCCTTCACTGCATAAAAGTTTCCTTTTAAACAAGTCATTGAGGTTTATATTCAGTGTTAAAATTAATTTTTTATTCAAACAAGATGAAAAATTTGCCAGTCGAATGATATAATCCCACTTCTTTCCAATGCTAATCAACTTGTTTCCAGAATTTTCTTGAATCATTTTCTTGATCCTAGTGAGCTGATCTGCCTTATTCTGCCTTGTTTCAACATATTTATACTTGTTCCCAGAAAAAAATCCTGAAACAAGTGAAACTGCATTCGAAACAAGTGGGATTATCCCATCCCACTGGTAGATTCTCACCTTGTTTGAAGATAAAAACATAGACTTTAAAACCGAATATAAGACTCAACTACTGTTAAGATGAAGATTTTTGCAGTGTTTATACTATTTGGCTGCTCAGTAAACTAGGAAAAGTTTATTAACCATCAGGCAAAGTTTTAAAACTTCATAATGATCAGCCAAACACTACAAAGGCTTTTTAACCTGTTTTGGAGTGCTTTGGATCTCTTTTTCACCAAGACTAGAAGATGCTTATTTTATAGAGCACCCAACCCTACTATCATTAACATCAGAGGCTAAGAAGCTTTCCAGCCTCCTATCTGTTTTTCAAGAACTTAAAAAGAAAAAAAAAACATATCTGTGATGATTTGACAAAACGACACCACGAGCATCTGACAGTAAAGCTCATTTCACACACGCCTGAACCAAGGAACCATATGCTTTTTAATTCTATTTAAGCTCAGGCCTTACATCTAATCTTATTATCCCATGCCAACTGTCAGCCAGCGCCACTGGTTCCAAAACTTCAAACTCAGTGTAAACTAAAAGACTACGCCGTACCGCGTCGTGGCTCAGAGGAAGGTGGCAAGCATCACCGTGGTCATGTTGATGGTTTAGCACCTGTGTCCACTGGGCGTCTTGATTTTGCAGCTAACAGCGCTAAAGAGATCCACAAGGGAAGCCAAAGTAGGACCTTTTCGCTCGACGCTGAAATATTTTAACTCATAGCAGTCAGCACTCTGGGCGCCAAAATGTGTAAAGCTCTCAGCTCAGTGGGGAATAAAAGCCAGGGTTTCCTGTCAATCGAAAGTAATGAAGAAAAGAAGCCAGCGCTGTAAGGAAATGTTCCCATGTGGACGCCATAACCCCAACCCGAGCCTTACAGAGCTGTGACCTGCAGTGATCCTGAGGCTGAGCAAATTGAACTTCCAGTATGAGCTCAGTGCCGACAGCCGGAGGTCAAACTCTGCCAGGAGTAATCATCAACGGGAAGACAGAGTGAATGAATATGTAGCAGGGCTCTAATGTGGATGTTCAGTAGACTATGTCAGTGTTTCTCAGCCAGTGGGCCGAGACTACAAAACTCTCCATCTTAACAAGTCCTGTAGTCTCATTTTCAGTGTTCGAGTGAAAAAATCTGCCGGTGGGATGAGATACTTCCACTTGTTTCCAGTGCAGTTTCGGGAATTTTTCTGGGAACAAGTATAAATATGTTGAAACAAGGCAGAATAAGGCAGATCAGCCCACTAGGGTCAAGAAAATGACACTTGATTGAAGAAAATTCTGGAAAAAATTTGATTAGCATTGGAAGCAAGTGGGATTATTTGTCTTTTTTCAACACTGAATATGAAACTAAATGACTTGGTAAGATGGAGATTTTGCAGTGTGGCAAAACAAAACACACAAAAAAGCCCCTTGTTTTTTCTTTTATACTGAAAAAAAAAAAATGCATTTTTAAGTCAAAACATCAAAGATAATCGGCTCCTGGAAGTGAATTCAAGTGTGGAAACCAGATTTTGGTGCTCAATTAATAAAGGGTGACAATATAAGCCAAAAACAACGAACAAGGTGAGCCTTGCCTCATTGTAATTACAAATGTGTGGGCCTTGAGGTGGAAAAGGTTGAAAATCCACTGTCTGTGTAGAAAAAAAAAAACAAAAAAAAAAAAACAAGGATCTGGCATTAATATAAGAGTGTGAGCGCCCAAAGGCAGCTGAATGGTCTGCAACCAAAAAATTCACCTACTGAACCAGAGCTTTGTCTTTTTTTCTCCTTTACTATCTTATCTCTCCTACTTTACATACACTCCTGTATATACATTTTAGATAGTCTGAAATAATGATAATGATAATGAGAAGAAGACGAAGACGAAGAAGAAGAAGAAGGTTTACTTTGTTATGGAGAATAGAGAGATTGATTTCTGTTCATTATGTGCATGTGTGAAATCATTCATTCATTCATTCATTATAACCAAAGGATGGATATCTGGTCTCAAACACCTTCACCAGTAACAAATAAAACGGGCAAATGAAAATTGCTTGTGTGATTGTGATCCTCTTCTTAGGAGACAAACCAGGTAGTAGAAAGAAGAAAATGAGGCGGGCCATTTCCTCATTGCTTCAGAAGTGTCTATTATTCAGCCATGTCAAGTATTTAACTTTATCATTAATTCACAACAGTACATACATTTCAAAAAATAAAATGTTCAGACTCTGTTCTGTTTAATTTGTTTAATTTCATTTGCTTTATTTTTTGGGGATGTAGCTGATAGTCTTTGTTGTTGTTGTTTTTGTTTTTTTTTTCCAGTGCAGTAAACACTGGCCAGACTGTTGAAAGTTGCCACTGCGCGTCACACCCCAGTGACTGCACGATGCCAACGACTCTCTCCTCCACTTAGTCCAGATCGCGGACAATGGAGATTAGCCAAGATACAAGGCACAAAGAGACACAAACAGCAAGAGGGAAGGAAATGGAGGGAGGAAGAGAGAGAGAGAGAGAGAGAGAGAGAGAGAGAGAGAGAGAGGCGCTTGTGGCAAGGAGCTCTAATTAAAACACTTTGTGTTTTTGTGAATCGGGGGGATATGGGATTTGAAGCTTGCAGATTGGATCAATATTTTCTCACCGCCACAGGGTGCTGTGTTGTATCTCACCTTTTGAAAGTTTATCTGAGTTCATTTGGCTGCTGAAGCCACAGATTCAGAGGCAGTAAACAACACCTCCTCGGCTCCCCTGAAGCATATACAGATTCCAGAAGGGAAAGAGAAAAATAATCTTTTTTTTCCTTTTTTTTGAAACCCTACCTCACTCTTTTTCATCGCAAGATTGCACTGTCCTTAAGCCTTTTATACTGTCAATAGATGTTTACTTTTTCAAATCTGCAGTCCTTTCCCATTCTCTATTTTTTGATGGAAATCAATTCAGTGTTTCAGAGAATTGCAATTCCATCTTCTTTGCAATCTTCAAAGTTCAGAGTTCAGTGTCTTGTCGGGCAATTATGAGTTATTCTTACGCTGTGCAGAGGTGGGCGGATCCCTTCAAATGTGCCTGAAACCGCCGCCGAAGACTCGCAAAGACCAGCCCTGCAGCTTCATACAGCTTCAAGGTGTTGTTTAAGATAAACAAGGATATTTACAGTTGTGTTGGGACTTCAACTGGCACAGACATTGCAAATAATGGAGGACTTATAATAACTTCAGACAGGTTTCTTTTGCATGAAACAGAATACTTAATCCTGTGAATTTGAAAAAAGTAGTCAAACATACAGAGAACCCAAAAATTGGTATTTTTTGAATGGCAAGTCACACGTAGTTAAAAAGTTAAATAAGGTAAAGTGCAGACATCCAGTTTTAAATTGAAAGCTCAAGAACATAATTTTTATTTGAAGGGGTGCCCAAAGTATTTAGGGGTGCCATATTTAAAGATCCAAAGTATTTGCACGGATAAAGATTTTATTAAATAGTCATTTTTGGTTTGCCAGCAAAAACTCTTAGACAGAAAGACTGAAATCCATAAACATCAGACTCTCAGCTGATAAGGAGTCTTACTATAAAGTGCTTAGCAGGAGCTTGACAGTTTGAGGTTGGATTGATACGTTACATGCTTGTTTGCTTATAGTTATTTTGCCAACCATGTATTATATTTATTCCAAAATTTGGAAATAATTTCCAGTGGGATAAAGCCCATACCTGAGTTATTATGGGATGCACTAAAATACTCATGGGGTGCATCATTGGCTGGAAGAAATGTATCATAAAATTGTCATGTTTCATGTGTTACATAGCTGTTGCCTGTCAAGAATAAATGACAACTTGTCAAGATAATCTTTAACCCTTTAAAAATTGTTTTGGTGCTGTCATTTATGGACACTACTGACAATAACTACTATAGAGCCCATATTTGAACCTCTTTAACTACATCATTTGAAGTCCAAAGAAGAGATAGAACAAAAAAAAGCGTCACTTTTTCAATAGTATTGGAGCTCACTGTGAAGTCTTACATCTCCAGACATCTCCAATATATCTGCCAGATTTGCAGGAGTGGCTGACCTTCAAGAATCTAGCTGCTATATGTGACTGCCACACTCTTGATGCTTTTCAGTGCCGCTGAACAGCAGCAAACTGTGAGTTGGACTGACTTTATCATAAATAATCACTCAGAATCTGGGTCAAGACCAGCTCATGTTCAATGCATACTTTCTCACCAGGAACATTCTTCAGTGTCTTGTAATCTATTGGCAGGGAACAGTATATATTCATCGATACACAGTTTTCTGCTCATTGTGGATCCTCAGTACCGCTTTTACTGCATTCAAAGCTCAAGTGCGCTCACTATATCTCAAACTGGCTTTCAACAAGGAAAAAATGGCTGCAAATTCCTACTCTGAAAGAAACCTAAACTACAAATACCAATGCATCTGAATAACCAAGTGACTCCTTTTCTAAACCTGTGTTGCCAAATAGACTAACTATGGCAGACTAAATGGGAGATTTAAACTTGTCTCTTATAGAAATATGTCTTCCTTTAACCTTGAGGACAGGAAGATGATTGTCCCTCCTTTTCTTGAATAGGATGATGAAATTAACATGCGCGCTGCAGCTTCAGACCTTAAACCATTGGAGGCAGTTTATCACTCTGACCTGCGGTATATTATAGGGAATAACTTCCACAGACATCATTGCCTCTTGTAGCAGTTTGATGGTTGGGGATCATTCAGAGCGTGAGGAGAGTGGCATTGCCCTCTATTTATCTAAAAACAGCCCTCCCACGGAAATTACCTCATTGTCGCTCCTCATTTTTGCATTATAGATCAACTGATAGCAGCAGCTGATCACAGAGATGTTTATTTTCTCAGGCTCCACAGGTCAGAAATGAAGGACTTTTTATTTGACTTACAAAGGCAACAAACTACAAGACTAGTTAATTCCAATTCAGAGTCTACATCTATATATGATGCAAATGACCCATAAGAATCTAATTTTCTTGCCATTATAAGAAGAGCATGCCTGCTTTTCATTTTAGCAATGATAAGGCAACTTGGCTCAAGACTGGAAAACAGTTTGACTCATGATTGCCCACTTGTTTGGTTGTGTTTCATTTGTATTCGTCAGATTTGCCATCAACATTTACTATTTTAAGTCATAAGCTGCTTTGATTCCTGCTGAAAGATCTGATCAGGCTCATGAAGGATGGCACCTTGTTTCTGGCTGTTGCACTATTAAAAAACAGTCTCAGGCTGCTGTCGAAAAGATAAAAACATAACAGTGGCGCTTGGTCCTTTAAATTACAAGTTCCTTTGCAATTTTTGTATTGAAGCACAGGCACACATCAACCCTGGACTCTCATGCTTAAGAAACAGCTAGACAAAAGAAATTGTCCACATAATCCTAAAATTTGCAGCTAAGGGCTATTTTTACAGGTGACTGACAACCTCCATTTATTTTAGTGGAAAAATCTAAGGGGATTAACAGTATAATATTTTTGCAGTGCCAGTGTTTTGTGCTTATGATGTTTATGGACTTATTTTCACTGCTGATGACGAGCTAGCTAAAACTTCCGACAGCAGATGTTCAGGACGGGGTCCCCTTGAAGAATCAGCCTCAATCAGCCGACCAAAACCTGTCTTGAGTCCACGCTTTACGCTCCCTGCGCCTTATGAATGTACGACAGCGCAATGGCAGCTTTTAGTTTATCAACTGTCATGTCCCACAAACCGTCCTCATTGACTCCGTGTGCCTCGGCAACGCTACGCACGTCCCCGATGTGCTGCAGAGCGCCACGCCGGATACACGCAGGAAAAGCAGCAAGCGCGTCTTCAATGTTCCGCTTGGCGTGCGCCGCGGAGACTGCAGCTTCTGTGATGACATTTTGACTCTGCCGTCTTCCTGCATTTTCTCCCTGGCCATGTAACTGTCCACGCCGTGCCATCTTTCCCCATTTCATGCCTTTCTGCTAGAGGTGGATTTAGTAGGCACATGCAGTGACAGGCTGAACACCCATGTGGTTAGAGTCAGAATGAGAAGTGATTCTGGATTTCTTACTATGGGCAATAAACTGAAACCTAATTCAGTTTTTGTCTGGAAATAAAGGCCAGATATTTGTTATAGGTTACACAAACAACACTGCGTGAGACTTCTTTAAATCATCAATCTACATTATAAGAATAATGCTAAAAAAAATCCACTTTAACAAGTAATTTAGTCTGATATTTCGGTGTTATAATCCTATTTTTCTTTGAACCAGTGAAAAAATCAGCCAGTGGGACGACATAATCCCACTTGTTTCCAATGCTAATCAACTTGTTTCCAGAATTTCAAGCGTCACTTTCTTGATCCTGGTGGGCTGATCTGCCTTATTCTGCCTTGTTCCAAAATATTTATACCTGTTCCCACAAAAAAAAATTCTGCATCAAGTGAAACTGCATTGGAAACAAGTGGGATTATCTCATCCCACTGGCAGATTTTTTCAGACTGAATGTGAGAGAAAATGAATTGTTAATGTGGAGATGTTTTTTTTTTCTTTTTGCAATTAATGAAGAAAAATGAGTGGGTAGCAAATAAAGGTCACATCATAAACCCCCTTAAGGAAGCAAGTCAACAGTAAACATGTCCTCATGACTGATGCAGAGTTGTAGAGGGGCAACAACTAGGAAATATGTCATGTCATGTTTTCTGATGCATCATTCCTCTGTGTTTTGTGAAAATCTGATCAGCAGCATCTGAGATATTGTGTGTGGCGTGCAGACAAGTAAACAAACGTTGTGGTGCTCCCCTTAGGCCAATCAGTGCAATTTTAAAAAATGCCAGAATGGAGCAAAGAGGCACGCTTCATTCCTCAAAGAATCAAATGCTTCATCTTCATTAGACACGCTTTGGTCAAGGATTTGAAGCATCGATAAAACGGCTGTGACAGTCAATCTCCTCTTTCTCCCAGACACTTTGTTCAGATATTATGTTCTATTCTTTTCTTTCAGTTTAGCGTTTTCGGCTTTTATGATGTGTTAGATTATGTTATGTTATGTTAGATTAGCAATAAAGTGACTGTAAATTACATCACTGTTGCAAGGCAAAGCTTAAAACATCTGTAATTGTAGAAAAGACACAAAAAAGATTACAAAATACCTAGTACACGAAGAAGCGTTGCAGAAATATTCTTTACACCAATTCTACCATGTTACTCAAGCCCAGCAAACCTTCAAAAGTGAGTTTCATGTTATCAGGTCTAACTTAATATCAAAGTTTTTCTCAATGCCACGAAAAGAACATTATAACTCTCTGTAATAGTTATGAGAAAAGAACAGGAACTATTTTATTTAGTGCAGGATGGGGGTCTTTGAACATTTATCACAGCCTCTTGGAAATACCTGGTTTATTTTTTCTGATTAGGGGTTTTAAAAACTTTCTTCGTCCTTAAAGACACTGGCCATTAATTCTCATTTCCCTGCTCTATTAACCCTTTTTCTGATTAGTTCTTGATATATTGGGCCATTAGCAGCATTATTCAATCGTTCGCTAATACTAGCCATCCAACTGCTTGGACAGGACTTGGAGCCATTCATACGCATCTCGCCGCGACAATATAAACTCATTAGGCCTGAGCAATGATTGACTCTTCCTCGATTGGATCTGAGAGGAAGTCACTCGATTGATGATGAGCGAATGGGCACCCATTGATTGGGAAGGTAGCAGGTGCTAATCTGCGGTGGGATAAACATAATCATTAGTGGATGTGACTGAGGACATTTCCTACAGTAAGTGCTCTCTTTGGTATTTGCTGAGGAGTGCTGGAGGGAAAGTTTGTGTGAGGAGCCCCTGAGAGAAGTAAACACAATCATTAAATCCTGTCTAGATTTAAGGAGAGGGACGACTCGCCCCTTTTGGCCATTTCCAAAGAGGCACCAAGCAAGCTGTGATGTGACTGAAGTACACTCAAGAGCTAGTTCAGTGGAAATGAAAAACCATGGGAAATGACTCTTAACTTAGAAGCACTATGACAGCCTTAACAATGAACCCCAAACGACTTCAAAAAGATTTGGTCCACTTTTCCATAATTGCTCCTGTCCGGGGGAATAACTTATTTCAAGAGTAGTTCAAGTACATCTGCCTTAATCTTTGGAATTGAAATTCAAGTTGAAAAAGCAAACCAAGACACACATATATGTACATGCAAAAATTATATTTTGACAAGATGCATATTGTACGGCATTCATCTTATTGATAAGCATTATGTATTATTTACTAGGGCTATTGTGATATATTGATATTATATCGATATTGTGATATGAGACTAGTGGATTTGGGATATGTAAGATGGTGATATGGCATAAGCAGCGTATTTTCTTGGTTTTAAAGGCTGCATTACAGTGAAGGGATGCAATTTTCTGAACTTATTAGACTGTTGTAGCTGTTCTGTTATTTGCCTTTACCTGCTTGTTCATCAAATCCACATTACTAATGACTATTTAACATATCTTGTGCTTAAATATCTCACGAAAGCACCAACCATCTCTACAATATTGTCACAATATATTGAGCTATTCACTCAAAGATATCA
The DNA here is from genome assembly GCA_900302535.1 of Neoniphon sammara. Classification (NCBI taxonomy): domain Eukaryota; kingdom Metazoa; phylum Chordata; class Actinopteri; order Holocentriformes; family Holocentridae; genus Neoniphon; species Neoniphon sammara. The sequence continues at coordinate 3,598 of OMKZ01051196.1, read as the reverse complement.
TTTTAATTGATTCTGTCCATATTGTCCAGCTCTAGTATTTACTATCCTGAGACGCTGAGCTTCATTTTGACAAGAGCGGACGTAATTTTGGTTTGGCAAAAGGCCAATTTACAACAAAGAAGACTCTCACAGCCTAACTGCCCTTCATTTCAATTGCCAGTCCTGTAATTATAATAGTTCAGGAGATAGCGAGACATTTTAAGTACCAATTCTTCTAAATGGCACGTAGTGCTGTTGGAAACTTGTAGCCAAGGCTTGAACCTGACTGGAACATTGCCACAGAAAAAAAAAAAAAAAAACTTTTGAAGAGCAACCTTTAAATTTGTCATTTTTATGACTGACATGTTTTATTAGTTATATATACAGTATATGCAACATGTCCCACATTAACTATAATTCACTGACTAATGTAAGATCTGATAAGGCTTTAGAATTATTTCTATCTCATGATTTCATTGCCAAAAATGTTGTGCATCCATTTTAAAAGCAAAGGATTATCTCTAGTCCATTGTTTAATATTTTAGCAATGTGATGGATCCAGTCTTCAAAGTAATATTTTGAGAGACTTGAGCAACCAACTAACCATCAAAAAGTACCACAGTATGTTTGAATTTTGATTAGTTTGGAAGAATAATGAAACATTTTTCACATTTTCAGCAAAACCTTCTTTCAACTATTGCTTATCTCCCGAGGTTTTTGGAGCCCGGATTCATTTAGACATTTTGCTAAGAGTGCAACTTGCATTTCAGGTGTTGAAATGTCCAATACCCAAAGAAATTACAGTTATCTTTGAAAACACATTTTTGTAATGTAGTTTCAATTGAAAATACTGTGAGCTCAAGTGTTTGCCAGTGTCGTCCACCTTCAGAATTAATGACATCAAGTTTGAGTAGGCGGATGTAAAGAAAATGCGAATGTATAGAAAAAGCAAATTACATCAAGTTTGCATGGACAGATGGATAGAAAATGCAAATTAAAGTCAGTGACATAAATGACAGCAGGAAACAAAACTTTTAAGATATTTTTTTTTTACCTTGGCTATATAAATCAAAATCCAAAATAAATCAAACTCTTAAACAAATAAATCTTAATGATTTTTGATGTAGATTTTTCCTTGAACAGCTACTGATATAGTATTAATATCTTTAATCTACAATAAAAAAATTAAATTAAGATGAAGTAATTGAATAATCCCATCTTCATACTGAAGTTAAATTATTTTTAACTGACTACTGCAGAAAAACACTAGAAACACTTGAGAATAAGTCATAACTGTCTTTGCAGGAGATCAGTGATGTATACACTATAGTGGGAAAGCTTTCCTATTTCTATATTAATATTACTCAGTATATTCAGTGTAGTCAGTATACTGCAGCCTGAGGTCCCAGGAGAGAAATTCTGCTGACTATTCCTAAAGCTCGGAGATGTATAAGAGAGCAAAAACCTGCAGTTAGACACTTGAAAAGTGTCAGGGCTTTAAGCTGACTGTTTCAGGGCTTTGTCACCGTTGCTGCCGATTTTCTCCAGCTCCACCTCTTCGTCCTTCTCACTCAGATTGTCTCTTACCTCGTGATAAAATACTTGCAAGATTTGACAATGATGCTGTTTTGTCTGCGAGCGAATCTGCTCCCACAGATAAGATACGCAGACAAGTCAAGCAGATGCGATTAGAAAAGTGTTTAAAGTTGAGTCCTGATGGCTTGCTTCCCAATGCATACCTCGCCATTTTGACATTATCATTCCTCATTCTATCTCAAGCGCAGATTGGTAGTTTTAATCTATGGGTATTTTCGGTCATATCAGTTGCTCCTGATCTGCGGTTTTCGGAGAACCAGAGTTATTTACAAAGATTGTGTTTGACAAAGCAGCCATTTTTCATTTAAAATAGACAGATTTTTAAGTGCAATGACATCTAAACTTCTATCCTGTAACTCCTGTACTTCTGGCACAGGCAGGGCTGAAGAGGTTTTTAACTGGAGATCAGTATTTGATCTAAGATATTCTCACAGCTCTATTTAAAAGTTATTGGTAATTCATTTGTAGTTATAGGGAAAGTCATCAAACTTCTTCATGAACTACAAAATCAAACGTTTCACCCTAAGATACTAAGATGACGAGCTTAATTGTAGCACAGCAACTGTCAAGCCCTGTGTTTTTCATTACACTACTTTATCGAAATAAAATTATTTTATGCACAAAATTTATGTGTAAGTTGATTAATCTAATGGACAGCGATAAAAGTATCCATTTTGATTTGCTGGCATCACTTCCAGGAAAGTCTCACTTGAGCTCACAGGAGAGGGGCCTTTTCAGATTATTCCTTGAAGTGCTTTGATGAGATTATTGCAATGCTCCACAAACAAAATGTATGGCGGCTGTTTCAATCAAGTGCATTTTTATGGCGCATGACTGGAAGAAGACAACAAGCGAGAGAGAGGGAGAGAGGGAGGGAGAGAGAGAGAGAGAGAGAGGAAAATAAAGCAGCCACAACAAAACTCCACACAAGCAATACCTTAAAGGCCATAATGATGTCAAGGTAACAGCATACTGTAAGGAGGCGAACATTTGGCAAGCAAATCACAGCACAAAAAGTCTTTCCATCAATCAGGCACTCTGGCAGAGAAATGCAAAAAGGGTTGAGAAGGCAAAAAACAAAAAGACTGGTTGAGACAGAACGCTGTCATTTGCAAGGGCAGAGGGACAGCACGGTGATTTAGGAAGTAAAAAGAAAGCATGGGAGCGCTGTGATTCAAAAAAAGGCTTGAAGGAAGAGGAATAAACTGAAAAGGAATCAAGGGCAGTGTTGCAATCTGTGACTTTTTTTCTTAAAGGATTCTCGGCGAGGAATCGGGGAGAAGGTTGGGCAGCCAGTTACAAACAAAAATAGGTGGGAGAGAAAGGGGTGGAGAAGGGAAGAATAAAGTGCCAATTCAGAGCCCTGCAAATGCATAATACATATAGGGAGAATTGAAGAGGCGTTGGTTGGAGAAAGACAGAATACACCCATATAATGTGAAAGGGTCATTGTCAACAAGACCTTGAGGATGTTTCTTACGCCCGGCATGTTTGCATCTACATGTTTCTGCATATATGTGTTTATGTGAGAGAGAGAAAAGAAAGAAAGCGTTGGTCCACAACTGCCATTTGCAGATATTTCACATTGCATATTGTTGCTCAGGCTAACAGTGCCCAGACTGCTTCAACACACCAATCTGATTTATTTAATTTAGTGGAGCAGAAAGTGTGAGATGTTTGTATTAGTGAACATTTTATCTCTTTAACCTAAACTACTTTCTAATATTATAGGAATAAGCACACATCATTTTTGGCTGAACATGTTGAAATTTTCTAAGTCATTTAAAAAACTTAATATGCAATTATCATGCATTATTCCACTTCAATGGATGATTGAATTATTGCCTGTTTGGCCTGGAGTGCCTTGTTCCTCTAACTGTCTTTGCTTATATATTGTCTGGTGTTGCCTTGTGGACCATAACATTTTCTGTTTGTTGTGTACTCTTACTTTTATTTCAACCTTGTCAATAAATGTAAAAAATGATGTGTGTGTATATATATATATATATATATATATACATTT
>OMKZ01051194.1:0-22943 GCA_900302535.1 Neoniphon sammara | reverse complement strand
GCTTGATGTTTACTCTTGACAAACAAAGTAAAAACCACTATATGGAACATCATTTGCTATTCCAAGGCACTTATTCACAGAACACAAACTTAAAGAAAATGGAATAATTTGTATATTTGATGTGTTGAGCATTTATACATTTTTGGAAAATGGATCAGTAAAAGGCATTTTGGGTTGAAACCGTTTTATGTCACATAGCTCTAAGGTTTTATGATTGCTCAATTTGAATAGAGGCAATTGTTGAGGAAACAATTCTATGGCACAAAGCACGGAGCTTCAGGCTGTGCATGACAGCTCAGTAAGATCTTAGTTGCAATGATGAGATGTTGGAGAATTTGTAATCATGTTAATGCTGGTAATGTTTGTCAAAAGTGATGACTGAATTAACACAATAATATAATACTGTCCCAGTTTGGATTCTGACAATGGTAAAGCTCATTAGCCCTCATAAATGAATTTTCAATCTTTTTTTAAAATAATTTTTACAACAATTATAACACCCTGCACTAAGGTCTAAAGACCAAAACGTGTTTCCAAAAACGTTGCAAGAACTGCAAGGACGAGGACAGTGTGCAGCAACGTCTCTCTCTCTCTCTATTACAGTGTTATTTAAAATCTCATTCAGCTAAATATATTTTTATTCTATAAAATATCAAAATATCGGGCTAATTCAATAACAAAAATCGGTGCAATTAAGTAATTTCAACTAAAGGGCCGTGCACACAGAGGACGTGCTTGCATGAAAAAACGCGAGTCACGAAGCTACTGTAGTTGGGACACGACGTCATTTAAAAGCGAGGAGAAAAAAGACGGCGTTTCACAGTTGCTATGACAACACGTGAAATTGCGGCCAGCTTCTCAGCAGCAGTAGGTGTTCATCAATATTTGTCCTGCCCCCTCTCTCCTGTGATTTGTTGCTTAAGGTAAAACTGACACTGATGAGCGCTGCGTCTCAGCAAAAGTTGAACAGATTTCAACTTTGGATGTTGTCCAAAAACAGCGAGCAACAGCAGCGACCGGCGTTCAAAAACAGCGAGACGCAATGCGAGGTAAAAAACAAAAAACAAAAAAACATCCGGCTGACGCATGTTCACATTAGGAAACAATTAAAAAATAGAGCGATGAAATTCAGACACGTCCTCTGTGTGCACGGCCCCTAATGATGAGTGAAATCAAATTGATTACTTAACAGCAGCACAGTTGTTTGGGCTGGCTTTGGTTTGCTCTGAGGAAGCCTCCCTCTCCCACATCCACTCCACTCTACCACTTGAATCTAATGGCAGAAGGTGTTTCTGGGCATTGCGAGAGGTGGGATGTCAGGACAGGTAGCTGTGTAATATTATTGTCACTGTTATAACCAAACTATACTGGAGCTAATTTTTAATCGCAGCGAGTCCTGGTTCTCCACTGCATCAGACTTGTACAGCCTAGCTTACAGGCTACAAAGGGCTGACCCTACCATCAAATAAGTATCATAACAAGCAAGAAAACTGCCATCAGCAACATGGTACAAACTATGTGGCTGTTGCTTGAGGCTTTGCATGGTGTTTGTGGAAGCAAACATTATATAACCTCTGTAACTGTTGGCTGACTCTCTCAAGGTAAACCACTTAGTTTAGCTTTGAGGAGCTGTGTTGAAAGGTTTCTGCAGAACATGATTTTGCATGGTGGTATCAACATGGAGCTTAATCCTGTACCATGACCAAAAACAGATCAGAGTGTGTGTGTGTGTGTGTGTGTGTGTGTGTGTGTGTGTGTGTGTGTGTGCGCGCGCGTGTGTGAGTGTCATTGCATACACTATATGCCTCACATCAACTTCCTTTTACTTTCTTTATATTTTCATTAATCAGGCAGCTAAACTTGTCTTATGACTGATGTCTCAGGGTTAGTTATTGCAAAAGCTGCACTCCAACATATACAAACGACAAAAAAACAAAAAAAAAAAAAAAAAAGATGGAGCACGATTAGGGCAATAGACGCGCTGCTCAGCAATCACTGATAGAGCCCAAGCTAAACTGGGTGCAAAATATGTGCACGTTTTATTCACATGTGATCACATCAGTTTACACAAATGATTAAATTGTGTGTGCACAAAATAACAAAAATGAGGGAAATTACCATCCCGCATCCTCAATGTCCTCATCTTTTTGTCCAGCTGCTGTAAAGCTGTGAATCACTGCTGCAGAAGTAAACTGCACAAGGACTCTTCCCACTGCAGGCAGCACTTCCTCAAGACTAGAGAGCCTCTGAATGATGCCCAGGGAGCTGATCTTGTCAGGACACTAAGAACAGGAGAGGGCCAAGCCAAGGGACTTAAGCTGAGTCTCTGGCTGGTGGCCCCGTCAGGTGAGGTGTTTAATGAGGCGGTCCAAGCAGACAAGCCAGGCTAATACCTTCACACCGGGCTGATTAGTGTGAACCTCCCCTCGGCTGCCAGCTAGAGGCGGCTCTAGGTGCCAACCTGGTCCTCATTATTACCCTTCAAGTGAGGGGAAAAGAGACTATATTGTTTTTTTCTACACTATAGTGCTGGAATGTACTACTTATACATAGCTTAGTTATACATAGGCTTAGTTTTAGGTTATTTTGGTGTGTTGCTGCATTTTTGCTGAGATTTAGAAAATGAAGTTACTGTAACAGCTTGATGTAATCAGTGTTTTTAACAGAAAAACTTGCGCTTTAAGCCCACTAACCTACCTGTCTCAACAAAGACATGACACTCTGTAACAAAAAATGATGCCTTCTCTGGACTGAGGAACATGACAGTGGAGACCAAACCAGTCTGACGTGCTAAAATCATTAATTCAGACCTCTTCCCATGTTTTGGTTGTTTTGTTGCAAGCTCAACTGAGTCAGTTTCCAGAGGATTACTGTAAAAATACACCCCAAATGAAAATCTCCTCTCTTACTTCCCTACAGAGGAAGTTGAAGCTTAATTGCAATATTCATATGCATGTCTAGTGCTAGAGCAAAGAAAGTCTATGCACAAACAAACATGAAAAATGTGAAAACCAGCAGACAAAGAATAGCTGCATAATATTGGTCAAGGATTTTTTTTACTTTGTTTTTATCTCTTGAATTTCAGAGTAGCACACATGGTGATCATAACTAACATTTATGTATTGTTATTGACTACTATTGGCTATATTATTGATTATCAAACATTACACCTAGCTTCCTGTATTCGCTCTACTATTTCTTGTAAAGAGCACACAAGAGCCACTGAGCTGAAACTGAGTATGTTTGATTTTCTGTTTGAACTGTCATTGAATTTGATAAAAAAAAAACAAAAAAACAGAAGAAACGGGGACTAGGTTATGTGAGTTCATGGAAGCATGTGGTTGGTTTCAGTCTATTGGCACAACTAATCAACAGCTTGAGAGCAGCGACTCTGACTTCTGTTTTACTGGCTGAAAGGACCAAGTGATAACAACTGTGTGATTATGTATAAAGGGCCCTTGGCTCCCTGACTCATCATGGTTGAAAAAAAATTGCACATTTATGACAGAAAAATGCAGCTAATGATGGTCCAATGTTATTTTCTTCACTATTTAACACAAAATTTTTGAGCGCTCGACATTAGATGGCAAAAGCAATTAAATGTGCGAGCGGGCAACGAGTGGAGAGAAGTCTTTAATTGGAGAAGAAAGTTTTTCAATAGATATGCCACAAACGGGAGAGAGAGAGAGAGAGAGAGAAACAAAGAAAGAATGAAATGATCTCTCTCTTTTCAACCTGGTGTTTACAGTCATCTGTGACAGTGACACTCACCTAAAGAACTGTAGCCATGACATCATCCACGTTGGTGAAAACTTCAATTACCGTAAGTTATCATGACCGTCTGGACATATGGCTGCAGACACCGGGGGACCGCTCAACATGCCAAAGCGCTTGGTACAAACGACCAACTTTACAGCCTTTCTACAGACAAAGCAATTACACAAACAGACACCACCCACCACCAACAGCCATCCGCCTGCCCACTCACACACATAGACGCACACACAGCGCACACAGTTCATTAGCATGCATTGTCCAGAGTGGGATGCAATGCTCAGGTCCTGTCCTTCATTTGGAGCTGTGAATGGAGCAGGGCAGGATGGCAGGTTAGCAGGGTTGGGCTGTGGCTTTTAATGAGCTCCTTGGTGCCTTCCCACCAGCGCGAGGCTGGGCTCCCCCTTCCTGGCATCCTGGGAGCTCGTTAGGAGGCATTTCCTTTAAAACAATCATCCTGCCTTCCGTGTTTTTATTGCTACTCTCCTCCCTCCCTCCTCCTGCGTCTGTATTCTGACACTCACCCGTGCCTTCTCTCTCTCTCTCTCTGCCTCCATCACACTCGCATTTCTTTCCTCCCTCATCCCTCTTTCTCTCGCTCTCCCTCCTCCCGCACTTCTCTCCCTATCGCCTCCCGCCATCCACGCGGGCTGTTACTCAGGCATTTCGCTCTCTATTCAGATTCCCCCGGAGCAGAGTCACATGGTGGTAGTGGTGGCCTCCCCGGGGAGCAGATCCCAAGTCTGACATGTTTAAGAAGAGGGATCAGAATGACAGCGAGGAGGAGAGGAGGGAGGAGAGTGGGCTGAAAAGGCAGCCGGGAGTAGGTATGCATCTCCACTGCTGAGAGATGAGGAGAGAGAGGAGAGAGAGGTAGAGATAGTGGAGAAAGGAATGAAGGAAGGAAAGAAAGAAAGAAAGAAGGGGCTGAGGTGATGTGAATCAGTGGGCAACCAACAGCAAAAGTATTTGCAAATGAGAGGAGGAAAAGCAAAGAACTGAGGATGGGAAGGGTCTTACTGAGAGAGAAATCAGAAAGTGAGGAGGAAGAAAGTGGAGGAGCGAGGGATGAAATGAGTGAAAGGAGAGGTGCAATATGAGGTGAGTGAAGGCCTGCAGGCGATCTGTCCACCGCAACCTGCCATATGAATCAAGCTGTCCATTCGGTCTGGTCCTCCTAGGTTAAGCCACAAACTGTGGGAACGTAACTACCAGTTTTCACACAAAGCACACCAGTGTGAGCCGCGTGCAAAGCAGACACACCCTTCGCCTCTTCCGACAGACTTTCAAAAAACAGCCCAACTAGCCTACAATCAGTGGCAAGCAAAGCTAGCTCCAAACAGCTAAATAAAGGAAGGTCAGCGCTGAAGGCAGCCAATTTAATGATAAGTGGGGAAATGAGTGCTTCTGCAGCAACTGTAAAGAAAAGCCTCATCTGCCACAAGACCTTCCTGAATTTCAAGAAGCACCTTTTCACACAAGAGCACACCAGCTACACTGAGGAGAGGTGCGGAGTTTATTCCATGAGGTGGTTGAGGAAGTTTCATGGTCGGCAGAGGGCAAACCATTAACAAGTCTGAGGATGAAAAGTGTTAATGCAGCTTGGCTTTTGGTTGATGTAACAGAGCATCTCGACACCCTGAATGTGAATCTGCCGGGACAAAAACAGATGATCGTCAAAGTGCCTGACACAGTGAAAGGCTCCCAAATAAAACCACATTTTGTAAACATGCTCATGGTGACTGTTTTGACAGTGCTGAATGCAGGAGGGGGTTTGATGACCTCAAGGCTCAGTAATTGAATATTGAAATTTTTGCAAATTCATTTGCAGGTGAGAAAGTGCATTGTGGAACATTAGCAGATAGAACTGCATGAGCTAGAGTGCAACAGCACACAAAGAGCGAGTTTGACTGCACGTGTCCACTCACTCTGCCCAGTGAGTTTACCACTTCGGTTAGCATTCGAGTCACAATGCCATGTCTCCACCATTAAGCTATCTTTGTAATGAGCATGTGGAGAAGCCTGTATTTACAAATGCTCTCTGGAATGAGGATGGAATGACACATGGATGGGTTTGACATATGCCTACTCAAGTGTCAAGTTTAGACCTGTGAAGCTACACCAGAGGAAGTGCATCTCATTGGCAAACAGAGCCCTTCAAAAACTTTATTGGTTATCCCCGACCCATCATGCATTAGCGATGTTATTTAAATGCATTTTATGTAACATAATAGGGGCAACAGTTTATATAGCAAAATGAAAATGTGCTGTGCTTGGCCAATTTGTTTGTGACAACATCTAATATATTTAATTTTAAATATATACGGCTGTTTTAGGCACTAGCTCAACAATAGTCTTTTTTTTTTTGAGTAAGAGGAGATGGGGCGCTCCATCAGTTTATAATTGGAAAAACTGAAATGCTAAACATGACAGCACTGTTGGTGTAAAATACGCTATGAGCCAATCACAGTTTCAAATGTTGCATAGGTTTTGTCATTTACTTTGATATGTATAACAGATCATACAAGTTGTGGGCAGCAGCTCAACAAACAACAACACTGCAAGCCAGGACAAGATAACTGTTGGCCTGCTTGACACTACAGATTTGATACAGGTAAAAATCTAATTTATTGTTTTTTTTAAAGAATCCCTGTGGCCTGACTGTGTGCCTGCTGTTTACAAGTAACATGACAGGACTGCTGCAAGCACAATGTCTTCATCTTGCTGTTTGTTGGAGTTGTAGATAGGACATATGTACATGCCTCAGTGAGTGAAAAAAATATATTTTTTTCTGTAGCACTAATGTCCCTCAAAGAAATTTGTATTACTCCTTGCCTTATTGTATACAATGTGACACTGTATCTAAATATTAAATGCAGATGATAATCCATCTGCCCAAATGTTAGATAAAGACAACTCCCCATTCAAAGAGATAGAGGTCTGGTCCCATAATACATCAATAGCCTGGTCTTGTTGGTCGCAATCCTGCTGTCCCAGGGGGGTTTCAACAATGGCACCTGAGTGTCCTGTATCCTCCTATTATAAAAAGACCTTTAAAAATTAGCATTAGCCTGTAGGAGGCAGCTGTCTGACAGGCCTTACTGAGGGAGCAAAACTCTTTCTTGGATATACTGAGAAGAACAGCTGCTTTTATTCTCACTTCATATACAAGTTTAAAAACAGATAATGTTAGACTGCCATTAAGAAATTAGGTTCCACTTGACCGTCTGTGCAGAACTCGATGTCAGTCTGCTCTTAGGAGAGTGGTGAAAATGGTTTTTGATCACAGATTACTTTTTCCCCCTAACTTTAACTGTCTTATCCAAGGGAAACCTGGACACTACATGAAAAGTGGAAGTCTTCATTCCTACCCACTAAAACCAACCTCAGACACCAATAAGATTACTGTATGAGTATTAAATTACAAGAAAACAATACCTAAACAAACAAACAAACAAACAAACAAGCAAACAAACAAACAAACAAACAAATAAACAAATAAATAAATAAAAATGATACTTTAAAATTAAGAAGCAACAGCATGAGCCCTGGCCAAAACAACAAACAAACAATCGACCCGAGAGAAAGAAAAATCCATGTAAATGAACAAAAGAAAAGGAACCAGAACTGATACACAAGTCGCTTACCTCTATAGCTAGATGAAAAACAGGAGGGGGAAAAAAGAGATCAACATAAATTGCAGCTCACCTATACACCTGCAGACAAAGGCCTGGGACAAATACAAGAGGCTCATGATAAATAACAAGAACCTATAGCGGGGACAACACAATGAGGCAAGTGGGCATAAGAGCTGAGGTGGGTGAGCTCTGCGCCGCCTCTGCAGGTTGACTGGGACCACATTTATTCTGCAAGGTGACACAGAAGAGCCAGTCACCCACCTCAACTATATTGAGTCCACAATCCATGCACACTCAACCAGGGGCGTTCCACAAATGTCTGGGTCCCATGCAAAAGCCAGTTTTTGGGGTCCCCACCACCACACTTTTTTTTTTCTCTTGTTTATCTTCAAAAAGTCACATGTGGCCATATTAGCTGAAACTGGAAAGGTGTGATTGGAGCACTGGTTGATAGGAAGAGATTAGAATTAGAATTAGAATTAGAGATTAGATTAGAAGAACAATTTCTTGTTTGTTTGAGGAAGCTGTGGTCAAGACCATTTTTGGAAAATTAGGAGCAAGCAGGGTCTAAGGACCCATTCTTATTTTATGGACCTACAAGTCAGTTTGTAATTTGATTTATTTATCTAAATATCTATACTAAATTAGTCTACTTTAAATAAAACTGAAAACTGTAGTCCAAAATAAGCATTTCAGTTTCATGTCTTAGGACGGCCCCTTCATCTTTGGACCCTGGGTAATCAGTCCCCCTTTTTCTCCCACTGGAACACCCCTGCACTCAGTGCACTTTAGTCAACTCAGCTATACTGAGTCTATACAGAATGTGGACTGTTTTGTGACCACTGGGTGTTGCACAATTTGTGGATTGGGGCTTTAATTGAAAACAAACGCAGTATGGATTTCAGCTTTAAACATCACTGATTGGTGATAACAGTATAAGGGTGGAATTTTCCTTTACAATGCCATCATTACCTCACTACGTTACCTTAGCTCTCTCTTGTATTATCTTTTTGGCTGTCCTTGTTTTGTCTAACTCTCACTGCTTGGGCAGGCTATACTTACAAAAATAGAGACATAGACAAAGACATTTAGATTTGCAACTGTCAAGATATTGTGCCTGGTAATTTAACACGTGCCATGCTTGACTAAACTATTCATGAACTAAACGAACTGGTTGCTCACACTCGGCTGGTTACTTACTCACAGTCCAAAGTATTCACTGCACACTGGCTCTTTTGACAGGGGGTCGCATTGGCCGCAAGAGGAACTGGAACAGAATAATACAGAAATTCTGGGGTGTATTGTGTCCTAAAACACTGCACTCTGCACACTGCTTTTTTCTACGTAAAGGTGATGCTCTTCACTATTTCTTTGTCTGATTAAATAGAATAGAAAACTTAATTTGTGTCTGCAATACATTTTTGTTGCTTATTTACAGTTAAAGTTTAATGATAAACTGGCAAGCAAGGTGTCCTACTGGATAAACAAGCCCAAAACTAAAATGAGTAACATTAAGAAGGTAAGCACTGCAATGAGTAGACATATTTTCTCTGAAGGACATATATGATGAACACATAGAGCAGAAAAAGTAATTATTTCTGTTTTGGCAATTGAGTCTCCTGGCTTTTTTTTCTGTTAAGTTGTGAAGACAAACCCATCTATTAAGGCGACAGACTGGACACTGACCGAAAACCACTGCTGTGCGCCGTGGGCAGTTTGTGTCAGGAGAGTCCCTTTGCTGTGGATAGCTTACTATCAATCCGGCTGCTAAACACACCAAAACACTGAATAGCCTTGCTGGTTGAAGTTGCGCAAAGGATTTAGCTAGATGCCTGGTAATTCTGGCTCTGTCACTGCTTTGAGGGATAATCCGTCGACACACAAACTCACACACGCTCTCTCTCTCTCACACGCACACTAGCAGCCAGTCAAAGATGAGGGATGTGATGTTAGCGCCCTCTCTAAATCTAATACTGACATCGGTGTTTTGTGCACTTCTGTTTTACTCCAACTTACCGCCTTAAAATGTTATCTCTGTGGTAACAAACCCATGCCATGGTTTTATGTCTATGGTTAGCTCACCAAACCACTGGCTACACTGTCAGAGTCAGTGGCTGCAAGTTCATTTAACTCACTAATAAATCTGAGGGGGATTTTCCTGGAGCAGGATTTCTCGGCCAGAAAGCCTGGTGTTGTTCTCAGTGAGAGATTATTGATTGGTGTGGTCATAAGACATGCGAGCCTGCCAAATTATTCAAAGCAACAATAACAAACAGTTCCTCATCACGGTAATCTGTCCGAGTAATCCTGCTTCAAGTGTTACCCCACAGCTGCACACACAACTGTAATCTTTCAGTCATGGAAAACAAACCTGTAGACTTAATAGGCTGGCTTCACACAATGCAACTTCCATGCAATTAGGTGCAGGCCACAAATTAGACTTTTACTGCTGCCATGTCAACAAACCCACATGAAACATTCCAAATGATGCAAAAACAAATTTATAATTTACATTGGATGGTTCAGCTGGAACTCCAAGTTGCATGGAACTGAAGCTGCATTTCAGGTGCACCATATAAACCCAGCCTTTGCTTTTCTACTAACCTTAATTCTTCCTGACACATCATCATAGTCTGTCTATTCTATATTTCAAATCCTTGTTTCACCAGGTGCCAAAAGCCATACTCCACTCGGCCCTGACTATGTGCTAACAAAGGTTTCTTACTTCTTCTTTCTCACTCACCACTTTTCCAAATTTGAGGAGAACCAGGCGCTGCAAAGAGAAAAGGGCAGTCAACCGCCTGGAAAGAGGACAGGCTGGGTTGGTGGGCAGAGGGGAGACTGAGACGGGAGAAGAGGGAGCTGAGATGGGCAGAGACACTGAGAATGAGGGAGCATTTGGCAGGGCTTCTGGCAAGAAAAATACATTAAAGCTGGGATCTAGGACTTTTTTCCAGAAACAAATAGTTCTTTTATTCATCTGGATCATGGAGTCAGTTGCAAAATACCAGTTGGCAATACTGTCATGGTTAGAGATGCTCTCTATAGACTGCTATTGAAATTACTGACCGGAGAGAACGGACATGGTCTGGGTAGCCGAGAGCCTCTAGCAAGTTAGCATACTAGCCTATCCAAAGAGCTTACGCTGGTGATCATTTTTGGCCAACCTGACTGATATCCTAGGAGCACACACAATTTTACTGGCTAATATCACTGCAGAAGTTACTGTCACTGAAAGTCGAATTAACTGGTCCGAGGAAGCAGCTTTTACTAGAGTGGAAAGTTTTTACTGGTGAGAAGCAGCCAGCCAGAAAGGAGAGAAAATGGAGGAAATTCAGCAGTGCCAGAATTTTCCAAACTATACAACACAAGTTACACAACCTCTGTCTTGGAAGCATGTTTAAGTGCACAGACCAGGTTTGTTAGGTCAGTGATCTGTGACCGTTAGATGTTATATTAAGGATATATTGGATGTTATATAATGAGCTAGGAATGGCTCTTCTCAATTTATGAAAACCCTTTTTTTCTTTATGCTAACCCATCTTTCCCAAATATATAGTCAAGAGCTGTTCAGCAATTACCAAGTAAACAGTGTGAGACTTTGCAAATTATCATGTTAATTCTTCTCTAAAATAAACCTAAAAACTGGCATTTGCGACATGCATTTTATTAAAAATAATCAGTTGTGCACAGTAGAAAAAAAAAAATCAATTGTATTGTGTTATTACGGGCTCAAGCTCAAGTTTTTAAGGGCACTGTCCAGTCATTTTGCACCACAATCTGTGGCTTCAGGCAGAGTTATGCCAGGTAGAAGCACCATTTTGTCCTAGCAAGACAGAATAAATTTCACATTACTGTTTACTGTAAATGATGTCTCTCTCACTCACTGTGTCTGTCTGTCTCTCTCTCTCTCACACACACACACACGTACACACGCCGAAAGATGCATCATTGCAAAATGTTTGCAAATACATTGCTTTGCAATTTCCTAAAGTTTGCAAAAATTATAACTAAGAAGTAACTGTGAATGCGTTAAACATTTTGGCACCATTTTGTTTGCAGTTAGGGTTTTCAGTTAACTTCAATTTAGATGTTATGATATCTTAGGTGCTACTGTTTACTTAATAACATGATGCTTAGAAATTTAATTAAACTGGAGATATTTTCAGATGCCATATTCTTGGCTCAGTGACCAGCCTGCTGCAGAACATCTGTACACACTGATGCTTTTGTAGGCATGCGAAGTTACTTAAAGCGCCTGGAAACACTGAAGCGACAATAACTGAACGAGGACCATGTGGACTCAACTGACAAAAACCATGGAATAATTGCTTAAATTATCAGTGAGTCAGCTGACAATGACAACAGTAGACTCAACCATCAAATTATGTGCTTATTCTTTTTTCTTTTTTTCTTTTTTTTTCTTTTTTGCCAATTGAGTAAATGGTCCTCATGTAAATCCATCCTCGGCAAATTTGATTATTGCAGCTTTAACATTTTTTGAGGACAATAATAATGTTGAAATGGCAACATTTAAAGCATTAAATCAGCAGTTCTTTTTTTTTCCCTGTGGTTACACATGAAAACTAGGTGAACGTCACTGGATGTTTCATAATGTTTATTTCACCTCTATGTAATCATGTTGATTAGACAGCCGCCTCCCTGTCCTCCTCTGTCTGTCATTCCTCTTTCCACCCAGTGTACTGCAGTTTTAAAACTAGCGGCGTGGGAGGAAACTGGAGATACTGTCATGCTTTAAGTACATGGAGAGACATGATTTACTAGTTAGATATAAATGTTGAATGTCATGAACTGACAGATCAGTCAAGGTCTACGGCAAGGACAAGTGGCCTCAAAGAGACGTTCCAAGGATCACATCCAATGCCAAATCATTTTCTCTGTACATTTACTAATTTTTTCAACCTTTAAGTGAGAAATTTCACATGCCATACTTTGTGTTGCTAACAAGGTTAAAGGTACAGTATGTAGTTCTGGGAGATCAATTTTAAACTCAGAGAAGTGAAAAAAAAAATTCTATGGTACACATTATATGATATTGTTTACAAAAACAAACTGTCCTCAGGGGAAAAATGGGACACTGAAAGGTTATTTCACTGTTGTGTACAATAGCAGGGCTCAGAGTTTTGTGTACAAACATATTTACTATTCAGAGCAGCAGCATCTAGGCGTCTGTTTGATTTACAGATCGTCAAAATGATTTTGATTTCTGACAAAAACTAATAGAATAATTCAAACAATTGCAAGTATATTTAGCAGGCCAATGTAGACAAATATCTTTCTCACACCCAGACAGTGCACCTTTAACTCACCCAGTACGGCAATGCTAAAACACTGTAATCACATAACTGCAGGAGATCTCTGTAGGAGATTTAAAAACATGCTCAAAGATAATTACTCTTCTATGTTGAGTTAAACAGTCTAAATAAATAAATAATATGATTTGATGTTTTCGATAAAGAAGTGACACCAAAGTCAGAAAATAAAGAAAGAGAAAGAAAACAACGGAGGAAAGGGGGAGAAAGAGAACTCCATTATACACAGAGCTGATCCGTGTGTGAATATATCGTGATGTTTCCAAGTGGTCTCTCAGGTGGAGAAGGAGCACCTGTTTAATGAGGCACTAATGGCGCCGTTAATTGAAGTAGGATAATTTCATGTCATCAGGAGCTCGTCATATGCAGAGCCAAAGGAATTGGATCCATGATGCAGGAAATATTCTGCGATAGCCAGTGGGCTGAACCCAACCTGGCTTGATCTCCTATCACCTCTCTGAATAAATCAATAACACTACTGCATTGGAATTAGAATCGCACAAGCTTCTCGGAGCTATTGAAATTGAAATATGGAGTTCTTCCAATTGAAATTAAACATCTTATCTTTGTTTTGAGCTTTACACTCAGCAGTAGTGTGTGTGATCATAGCAACCGAGCGACCCATTCGTTAGATGTAAGACAGACGAGGTAAAAGGGACATTTAGGGTGGGAAGCTTGCCTGCAGTGAAAAACAGCGACATTATTGTAATGGGCAGTGTTTTGAAGATTGGCTAAAGGTTTCAGTGCAGTGCTCTGAAGGATTGTGAGGCAGCGGACAATGGAGAGTTGTAGTTGGACTGAAGACACAATCCTCTCACACCCTCAGGCTTTTCCATTATCCCTTGGTTTCTGGATCATATAGCACCGAGCTGTGTGTGTGTGTGTGTGTGTGTGTGTGTGTTTCTGTGTCTGTGCACGCGTCTGTTTGTACCTGTGTGTGTTTGTGTGCCCATGTGTACTGTATGTGCTCATATTGATCTCAAAGTCCCTGTATATTTTTTTTCCCACCATCCTTCTCTCCTGTCCAGTTATCGTTCCTCTTCCTTTTTTTTTTAAAGTGGTAAAATAAGCTTTGTTCTATCAATTGGGGCTGATGACAGGCACATGTTTGATATCACTTTGCTCACCACCCAAGGTACTAAGCACTTTAAGCGAGCATGAGGAGAGGAGAAGAAAGGAGAAGAACACAGAGAAGCGAGGGCAAAGGAAAGGGATGAAGATATTCCTTTGATTAATTGCTTGATGCCAGATTCTCACGCCACAGCTACTTCCCACTTCTCTCTGCACACACACGCAGTGCCATGCTGTTAGGTGTAGACAGACAAAACAAGAGACACACACACATGCCCAGACTTGCTGACAGATGCGCACACACGCAGCCACGCATTGCACTTGAGACGCAGACTCTTGTCTGTCTAGCCTAGCGCATTACATTCATCGTAGACCCATTTGCAATGCCACTCACACTTTTAACAATGAAAACCAGTGCTGTTCCCATAGGGTTTCATACCGTCTCCACACCCAAGGTGCTTGTATGGGCTCCAGCAGGGCCTTGAACAGTTGGTGGACAGTCCGTGGTACTATTCCACCTCTATGCCTCCCTCAGTGCAGTCAAGCCCTCTGTACTCGCTCTTGATAGACACTCCTTGGCAGCTCCCGTGCCCTGGGTCAGGGTACGCCGGCTATCTCTTACCCACCGCACAGCCGCATGACTGTCTGCAGCCTCACAAAGCAATGGAGTAATGAGTCCCATGACAGTCCGACAGAGGAGGCTCTGAATAGGTAATGATGGAGTCTGAAGGTGGTAGAACGTCGGCTATGTCTGATCGGGGGGCTCTATAATGTAGTCGTGCAGCATTCTCACCTCCGCTTGTCAGTCAGAGTTTTGGCAGCAAGCTATCTAATATTTATTACATAATGCACAGCTGTGTTTGATTTATGTTTCACGTGCACTACCCATGAAATCATACATGATCCCTGTCCCTGGTGAATGATCCATACTTAGAGGCCCTATATACACACTGTATACATAATGCTGGACTCGTTATAGGGAGGCGAGACAGACAGCCACTATAGTGACGTTTTATATTCAGGGGCTGTGGAGCCCAGACAATGACGAACCGACCGCCTGGACTTGGGAACCCTGGGACCTCAGCTGACAGTTCCTGTGTTCCATTCAAATGACTTGTGTTAATGTGCCTTTCATTGCAGCAGTAGTGATGCTATTGTGTGTGTGTGTGTGTGTGTGTGTGTGCGTGTGTGTGTGTGGTGATTAGGTTTTTGTGTGCATGTCTGTTCACCTATGTGCACGTCTTTCTGTCTGTACTCGTGTATTTATGCTGCGAGAGGCCCCGCCATGTAGTGCCTAGCATAATTAAAGGCAGAGAGCAGGAGCAGAGGAAAAGGTGTGGGAGGTGAATCAGAAACAGCAGTGACAGGCAGAGAGTGATAGGTAAGGAGTTTGCCGGTCATCTCTGTACTTTCTACCTCTGGAGGGACTGCACCCATAATACTGCATTCTCCCATCTAATCTGCAGCACTAGATAGAAAGATAGGCCACATATTCCAATTTTCTGACTTATCTCTTCTTCATCTTTCTTCTGTCTCTCTTGTTTTACCGTCCCTGAGATTCTATCATTGTTACAGAACAGGCAATCAGAGTTGGGAGAGTTAGTTATAAAACATAATGTGCCTCTGATTACCTTTGCCTCTATGACATTCAGTTTACTCTTAACTTACTTTTGGATTACTTTGCTTCAAAAATCCACACATCAAGGGAAATTAACAATATAGTGCATTGAATATTCTTAGTAAACAATCACAATTAAGTAAGCGATAATGCAGGACAAGGTGGTGTTCCTCACCTCCACCTCATCCCTTAATTCCATACATCACATTCCAACAATCAAAAAAAGAAAAAGTTAATTAATATAGGGAGCAACATTCTCTGAAAATAAACATTTTCTGCCTGCACTGTTTTTGTCAGGCAGCCTAGCAACAGAGACATTACTAGCTGATTTGGCTAATGTTATTCAACTTGAGCCGCAGCATTGGAGACAATGTGGATTTGCCAAAATGGATTAGATATGGCACATGTCTACATAAAAATGTCTTGGTGCTAATGTTAACGTTATGTTAGGGTTAACTGGTGGAAAATAATCACAATAGTTTTGATGCAGCTGAAGGTTTAAAAACAGGGCAACAGCTAACGTCAACTAACGCTTACGTATCTGCTAATTTTATCATGCATGGTTTATTTAACAACCATTAACCAGCACCGCCCATCATAAAACTGAGTATATTGTTGAATTAACGGGTTACAATCTGTCTTTTCATGCAGGTATTTTTACACACAGACCGAAAACACCAAAGGTATTCCACTTAAAACAGGAGATAAACACAGCGTTACTAACTACAGACCAGTGTCTTTGCTTTCACAATTTTCCAAAGTGCTTGAAAATTTGTTTTTACAAAAATTAGATACCTTTATTGATAAGAATAAATTCAGTGCAAATCAGTATGGCTTTTGGACAAATCCATCTACACCTTTAGCATTAATGAAAATAATAAAAGAAGTTACAATAGTAACAGAAAGCAAGAAATACACAACAGGGATATTTATTGATTTAAAGAAAAGCATTTGATACTATAGATCATACCAATCTTAATTTCTAAATTACATACATATGGTGTTAGAGCAGCAGTACCAAACTGGTTAAGCAGCTATTTAGATAACAGACATGTACAGTTTGCTGGTGATATATCTGAGTGTATTAAGATTGAATGTGGCTCGGTTTTGGGGCCCAAACCTTTTATTTTGTGTTACAATGATGTGTCAAGTGTCAAAGACATTGCAGTTTGCTTTGTTTACAAATGACACCATTTTTTTCTTTTTTGTTTTTTTAGTTGGTCACACTTTAAAGATAGTTTGATGAAAATAAGTTATTAAATTTGAACAAAATTAAATTTATGATTTTTGCTGATCAACAAAAAAATAAAAAATATTTCACTGTCTGGAGTTTATATCGAAAGAGTATTCAAATTTAGATTTTTGGGATGTAATAATGGATGACAAACTGACATGGAAATCTCATATATGTTAAAAACAAAGGTGTCTAAGTGTATTTCTATTTTGAACAAAGTATATGCATCGCCATGAGTGGAAAAAATAAATGAAATGAAATGAAATAATGAAACTATTGTTACCTTTTGATATAGACTTGAAGAATTGTAGCTTTAACTTTACCTTTCTGTTCACTTACTTTCCACGTGCGCATGAACACTTGAAGTTGTATTGATGGGAGTCTTTCTGACCTCTGCCTTCTTTCCAATATGAGTTGAACGTCAGGTGAAATATTAATTGTGTCCATAGTCTCACAGCCACTTGACAGGTATATAGGAGAGGTGGAGTTAAGCTGGAAAAACATGACTGTGGTTGTCTTGTTCTCATAGATTCCCACACAGACCATGCATAGAGGGGCAGTGAACCACATCTGAAAATGTACTGTGTTCACCTTGTAATTACTTTTTAATGGTAACAGGGCTACAGACCGATAGCAATACACATAGCAAATTTTGAGACCACAATTCTGCAAAGGTATTGAATGTATACCATCCCTCTGTTAGCTGTAACAGCAATAGATTGCATAATATCAGGGAAAAAAATAGGTTGTTTTGTTCTATAAATGTAATTTGGAGTTGAACCATTGTTACAGGAATCATAATGCTTTCTTTTACACACCAAAATGAGTGTCTAACCACTCTTTAACCCAGTGGGTTCCTGTTGGTTCTCCCAACAGGAATGCAACAGAAGCTAAGACATGGGTTTTCATGTTTTGACTGTTTTCCTCTCTTTTTCTTATAGAGTATATTTGGAACACACTGATTTTAATCTAAATGTCTAGCTTTCTTGATTAAACAGACTTCAATGTCAGCCTTAAGGCAAAGCACAAGCAACTCCTCAAATGAAAAAAATAAATAAATAAAAAATACACACGGGAACAGCATGCTTACTTGCGAATTCTCTGTAGTGGTGATTTGTTCAGGACCACAGCCCTATTTTTCACATGCTGTCTTCCAATGTAAAAATACATGAGTTGATTTTCTCACTCCACATGCCTACTGTGCACATGATTGAAACTCTGAAAATGTTTGAATGCACACTACAATTTAAGTAAAAGCCAAAAACAGACCGAAGCAACAGACAACCCCTCCATCCCCACCCACACACACGTGCACACACACCCAGAATCACTTAAATGCAAGAAAGCAGAAATAATATAAACACTCTCACACACAAACACATACATTATTCATATAAAGACCACAGAATACACTCACATTCCCAATTTGCGACACACTACTTGATGTTCAGTAAAAATTCAAGTTTTAATCGGTTTCTTTTTTCTCAAACCTATGAAACAAACCTATGAGGAACAGATTATTCATGAATCATTAGATCTCTTTTATTCATTTACTTCCAAGCCTGTCAAGAAGCCCAGAGGAGCCACTTTAAAAACATTTCCCAAATGCAGCTCGCCTCTTCCCAGATTTGTTTCCGCGGAGGTCACCAGTCTCTCATGTGGGGAGTTTAATCAGGACCACCACTGTAGACCAGCGAGAAAGCTGAAGAACACAATGAGGTTTTTCAGCTTATGTCAGCATGATCGACGAAAGGTATGGCAAGTGAGGGAAAGGAGAAGAAGAGAAGGATGGTGAAGGAATGCATAAAAAACCCACTAAGAGACTGTCAGCCATAAATCTTACAGCTCCTTCTCCAATCATGTTGCCGCGGAGTGGAGTGCAGGCGGCTTTACCCTTTGCTCTCCATCTGTTAGCAGCCCGTCGTGTGTGTGTCTGTACACATGTGCATCTTTATACTCTGTGTGTAGGCCAGTCATTTGTCTGTTATTTACTAGCATCTTTGGGACTTCTGGATAAAAAAAAATCTATTGTCTGTGAGAACTGAATGCAATTTTCCTTCGAATTAATATATTTTATTTGGATATTATTTTGTATATGAATAAGGAATGTGTTTGCATGTTTCATGACCCAAACACAGTTGATATAATAATAAAAAAAAATGCTGGTGTAATTAAAAAAAAAAAAATGCTAACGGCTAAGTGGTTAACCACCTGTGATGACCATCACAACTGGAGCTTAATACTTTTGTAATCACCCCTGAAGGTAACAGGTCGGCCAAAGAAGTGGCTCAGCGGCAAACTAGAGTCACTCTAGTCATAAATTTATTGGTCAAACCCAGTCTCAGAAAAGTCATTTAATGAGCACTGCAGTGTTTGTTTTTTCTTAGCAAACTAATTATTTGGTTTAGAAAGGAGCAGCAGCATTCAGTGGATCCAAGGCCATTTAAGAGAAAAACATGCAGATGAAATGTTCTGAACAGCAGCTTAAATCACAGACGTGTCAGCTGATGATTATGCGTATTTTACCAAATGATAAAAAGCATTGGATTCAGAGTTTCATATCTGGGAGAAGGTTAATAGTAAGGCTGCCAAAGTTAACGTGAACGCAAGTGACTAATTTGAGGACTTAACACGGTATTAAAAAATTAATGCAATGTTCAACTTTGAACCACTTTTGACCTTTAAACTCTGCTAGACCTCACACTTAATTTAAGTACATTCTGCTAGCACCAAGCTACTGAATACTAGTAATGGACAACCTGTGGCCCACTGGATGGCAAGTTTTCTTTGAAGAAGCCTCCTGAGGGATCTCTGAATAGAAGCTGATTTTGCTAAATGGCATATTGCACTTAAAGGGAAAGTAATCACTCACATTTTTAAGTATATCTAAGCAAATGTGAAATACAGCTCTTTATTGATTCCTCCAACATTGTTGTTCTCCTGTATGACATCAGTACAGCATTAAGCAATTTAAACAACAGTAACTGCACGCATTTTAAATGTGATTAATCATGATTAATCAATGGCTACCTTGTGATTAATGTGGTCATTTGACAGCCCTAGTTTGTAGAATTATGTTTGATTTCTGAGGTGTATTTACGTCTGTATTTGTGCAAATCTTCACACGTGTGTATGCGCTTGTGTTTGTGTCTGTGCACATGCAGGTCAACACACACGTGCATGTGTGCTCGTGTGTGTCAGTCTGTCTTGGGTTGGCTTGCGAGGGCCAGCTGGTGAGGGGACATGAGCTGGCCCCCCACCACACTGTGCAGGGACCCGTCCTGTCACCTCATGCCATTGATCACGAAAAACAGAGGCAGGGATCTGGCTAAGTGGACACCACAGAATATAAGAGCACACCAGGAGAAGCAGTAGTTCACTGTTTAAGCAGGGTCACACAAATGCAATGAATATGCAATGTGTACTTGCTTCCAGGTTGATGCATACACACCAATGCTCTTCTTCCATCACCTGCTCTGTCTGTAAAATGACTCTCTCTCTCTCCTTCACACATTTCTCTCTCACACACTCACTGTCTCAGCCTGGCCTTGAGAATATGGACATTTTTCATTGTCAGGAAACCTGCTTGAGGAAAAACACCAACAGTAAGGTCTGCTGATTTCAGCAGGATAGGGATAAGAGCATCGTAGCTGCATGGCATCGCTAGTGTGAGAATCTTTTTATTGTGCTCAATAAAGTCAGCCATAAAAATGTAATTATTGTTCTTTTTTTCTGGGTTGCAGTTGTTGTCATAATGTTCTAGCAGTGAATGCTTCAAAAGGGCAGTGCAGCCCAGATCCACACGGTCCTGTAACTGACTAGCAATAAATTTTGTCGGCGCTGTTAATTTAGCATAAATCTGACTCGGTGAAATAATATCAACCTAGTCTCTCAAGCCAGGCTCTCTCTTCTACCATCTTCGAATGCTCTAGAGAAAGCCTGTACTGCAGCCTGTTAAAATTTTCTAAACTGGAACCTGTCACAATACAGCGCTGATGAAAATGTATTCCCCTCGGAAACAAAACCAAGGCAGGAGATTGCAATGCTGGCTGTGCATGGCTAATTTATTAGCATTGCCCCAAAGCATGATGGAAGGGACGTAACGCAGATGAAACGCAGATGTTAAACAATGTATCCGTGGCTAACCACAGCTAACTAGCATTAGCTAAGCTTTGAGAACTGGTTTCCAGTAGTCTTCCAGGCTTATGCATGCAACTGTAAAGCAGCTGCAGCTGAGGGGAAAATGGATACAGATGTAGGGAAATGACTGGATATCCACCTTTTCTTCATATATTACCTTCAGGCAAAAACTACAAACATATAGGCGGAAGCATTTGGAAATTGTGGAAGCCATCTGTCTTGAGAGACTAGTGTTAACCTATGGACAAACTTTACTTTGCATCTTGCTAATCGAGTTAAGCTGTCAATCATCTGTGCTTTCTGGCATCCACTGATTTTTTTTTTGTAAGCAGTGAGCCTCACTCAATTGGTAATCAAAGCATTTTAAACCAAACACTTCAAACTATTTGCAAATACCATTTTCCTCTCCACCCTTGCTCCTCCTTTCCCTTCTCCCTTCCTCCCAGTGATCCCTAATTACAGCCCTTATTAGTTGAACCTTTATGCATGAGCGCTGACCTTCCTACAGGAATATTGGGAAGTGCGGCCAGATGAACTGACCAA
Source organism: Neoniphon sammara (assembly GCA_900302535.1). Lineage (NCBI taxonomy): Eukaryota > Metazoa > Chordata > Actinopteri > Holocentriformes > Holocentridae > Neoniphon > Neoniphon sammara. The sequence goes on along the minus strand of OMKZ01051194.1, from coordinate 1,592 downwards.
GTGTCTCTTCTGGACTTTCACTTTCATACTGTACCTGAATCAACCTGTTTATCTCCACAGCACAAGGAGTTCTTGGCATTCCTTAAGGGATTATACACTTCTGCAAAGCTTGACTAATTGTTTCTCTCTCTCTCTCTCTCTCTTCATTGAGTGAAAAAACGAAGACCCTGCACAATTACTTACACGTGCCCTTTCTCTGGGCCATTGTCTGAGGAGAGTTTTGTTCCTTAACCTTTATCCGGTGATGTATGGGCTTAGCGGAGTGGCTGCAGTCCTGTGCATCCATAATGTCAGTGAGGAGTGGAGTATGGCGCAGGGGGAAGTGACTGAGAGAGCCAGGCACAGGTCTGTTGTCTCTCTAATCTGATATAACAGTCTATCAATTACAAAGAAAGGAATTTCTTACTTCATCTAGTCTGACTGGATCTTTTGCTGCTTTAAATACCAAAAAAGGCAGGGTTGACATGGCTTTCTCACAATAAGATCAGCACATTAGCTTGTTACATGCATAATCTAGTGCTGCTAATTAGGGGTTGCATCATTTATAATGTGTTTTTCGACTTCCAGAGTACTGCAGGAGGACACTGGTGGTAGGCCCCCTTCTGATATGATAAGCTTTTTATATCGGTAGAGGTTGCATCGATGTGAAAAATGGGTTTCATGCTGCCTGTAGCATGGCACAGTTTCATACCCTGATACATTATGGGTCCTCCTACAATAAGATGGAGTGCTGAGTTCCCCACACTGACTAAATAATGTCTGTATTTGCCACATTTCCCAACTTGCACAATGTACCATATCTATAATGTTTGTTTTGTCACAATCATAAGGATGCATGTGCGGATACTGTCTCTGAAATGTGTGTTTTTTGAGATACACAACTACTCACCTACCAGGCAAGTACACAGCCACAGCCATAATAGAGGCTTATCATTTGGAGGCAATTTCACACCATTCCGCCCCTAATTGAACAGTCTGTTTGTTACATTCCATTTTCCCCTCTCCGCCCTCTCGGCGAGCCTGTGGGACGGGGCTGAGAAATGACACTCTCCGCGTCTCATTGAGCATCCTCCAGCTCAAACAAAGCTCACGGAGCCACACATAGGAGCCACGCATGGTAGCCTTGACTCATTGCTTCTACTTTGTCTGCTTGTGAAGGAACGCGGCAGACAGAAGGAGGGACGAGAAGGGGGGCGGAGGGTTGAAGGGGGGGATGGGATTGGCTCGGGGAGAATCTTTAAGATCTGTCGCCAAGGCCGATTTGATGCACAGCATGTTTGCACGTGCACTTTTTAAATGGATATATGTGGTGATAGAAAAATCGACCTAACAAGATGATGGATGACGTGTTACGTACACCCTCTCTCCTTTTCCTTTGTCTCCCTAACTGTCTATTCTTCTGTTTCCATAAGACAGATGCTCACACATGTATCTATACAAAGACAGTATGCATGATGATGAGCGTGCGGTCAGTGACCTCTTGTTCATTAATGCTAATTAATGTCCCTCTAATTGGGAGATAGCTGGATGCTCATCAGCTACAGAGGAAAGAGGCTGGAAGTCACAAAAATACTTAATTGGGCCACTGATTG